>JAUCBJ010003156.1:0-91488 GCA_032718475.1 Nemertoderma westbladi
TATGAGCAGCCAATTGGCTCAAACTTGAGGTTACAAGGATGTAAGTTAGTCAGTATAACTGTTATTTAGACAGTAGACTAGTAGACCTGTTATTTAGACATGTCATTTAGATAGTAGACCTGTTATTTAGACAGTAGACATATTATTTAGATAGTAGACCTGTTATTTAGAAAGTATACCTGTTATTTAGACAGTAGACCTATTATTTAGACAATAGACCTGTTATTTAGACAGTAGACATATTATTTAGACAGTATACTGTTATTTAGACAGTTTGACATGTTATTTAGACAGTAGAACTGTTATCTAGAAATTAGACCTGTTATTTCGACAGTTAGACATGTCATTTAAACAGTAGACCTGTTATTTAGACATTATACCTATTATTTAGACAGTAGAACTGTTATTTAGACAGTAGACCTGTTATTTAGACAGTAGACCTATTATTTATACAGTAGAACTGTTCTTTAGACAGTAGAACTGTTAACTAGACAGTGGACCTGTTATTTAGACAGTTAGACATGTCATTTAGACAGTAGACCTGTTATTTAGACAGTAGAACTGTTATTTAGACAGTAGTCCTGTTATTTAGATAGAAAACCTGTTATTTAGACAGAAGACCTATTATGTAGACAGTAGAACTGTTATTTAGACAGTAGACTAGTAGACCTGTTATTTCGACAGTTAGACATGTCATTTAAACAGTAGACCTGTTATTTAGACATTATACCTATTATTTAGACAGTAGAACTGTTATTTAGACAGTAGACCTGTTATTTAGACAGTAGACCTATTATTTAGACAGTGGACCTGTTATTTAGACAGTTAGACATGTCATTTAGACAGTAGACCAGTTATTTAGACAGTAGAACTGTTATTTAGACAGTAGTCCTGTTATTTAGATAGACAACCTGTTATTTAGACAGAAGACCTATTATGTAGACAGTAGAACTGTTATTTAGACAGTAGACTAGTAGACCTGTTATTTAGACATTAGACCTATTATGTAGACAGTAGAACTGTTATTTAGACAGGAGACTTATTATTTAGATAGAAAACCTGTTTAAACAGTGGACCTGTTAATTAGACAGTAGATCTGTAATTTAGACAGTCAACCTGTTATTTAGACAGAAGACCTATTATGTAGACAGTATAACTGTTATTTAGACAGTAGACTAGTAGACCTGTTATTTAGACATTAGACCTATTATGTAGACAGTAGAACTGTTATTTAGACAGTAGACTAGTAGACCTGTTATTTAGACATTAGACCTATTATGTAGACAGTAGAACTGTTATTTAGACAGTAGACTTATTATTTAGATAGAAAACCTGTCTAGACAGTGGACCTGTTAATTAGACAGTAGATCTGTAATTTAGACAGTCAACCTGTTATTTAGACATGAAACCGTTATTTAGACAGTGGGCTTGTTAATTAGACAGTAGATCTGTTACTTAGACAGTCAACCTGTTATTTAGACAGTAGACCTGTTAGTTAAACAGTAGACCTGTTATTTAGACAGTAGACCTGTTATTTAGACAGTAGACTAGTAGACCTGTTATTTACACAGTCAACCTGTTATTTAGACTTTGGACCTGTTATTTAGACAGTGGACATGTTATTTAGACAGTAGACTAGTAGACCTGTTATTTAGACGTAGACCTGTTATTTATTCAGTGGACCTGTTATTTAGAGAGTAGACTAGTATACCTGTTATTTAGACAGTTATACCCGTTATTTAGACAGTAGGCTAGTAGACATGTTATTTAGACAGTAGACCTGTTATTTAGACAGTAGACTAGTATACATGTTATTTAGACAGAAAACCTGTTATTTAGACAGAAAACCTGTTACTTTAGACAGAAAACCTGTTATTTAGATAGTGGACCTGTTAGTGAAGAATACCAGGATTTCACTTTTCGGTCGACTTTTTATTGGAATTTGATATATGAAGATATTTTATTTTTTTAAATTTATCTTTATTGAGTGTTTAAATGCGCTTACTTCTGTCTTATAACCTGTACATATACTAAATTGGTTTATCGTTTTGGTTAAATTTAGCCCTAACCTATGTTTTTGGTGAAAACCTTGTATTCTTCACATGTGGGTAACTGCAAAGTGAAATATAACGACAGAAAGTCTGGTACTCTTCACACGGGCCGTTAATTAGACAGTAGATCTGTTATTTAGACAGTCAGCCGGTACTTTAGACAATAGACCTGTTATTTAAACAGTAAACCTGTTAATTAGACTGTAGAGGTAGACCTGTTATTCAGACAGTCAACCTGTTATTTAGACAGTCAACCTGTTATTTAGATTGTCAACCTGTTATTTAGACAGTGGATCTGTTATATAAACAGTAGACCTGTTATATTGAAAAGGCAACCTGTTATTTAGACAGTCAACCTGTTATTTAGACAGTGGACCTGTTATATAAACAGTAGACCTGTTATATTGAAAAGGCAACCTGTTATTTAGACAGTCAACCTGTTATTTAGATAGTCAACCTGTTATTTAGACAGTGGACCTGTTATATAAACAGTAGACCTGTTATATTGAAAAGGCAACCTGTTATTTAGACAGTCAACCTGTTATTTAGACAGTGGACCTGTTATATAAACAGTAGACCTGTTATATTGAAAAGGCAACCTGTTATTTAGACAGTCAACCTGTTATTTAGATAGTCAACCTGTTATTTAGACAGTGGACCTGTTATATAAACAGTAGACCTGTTATATTGAAAAGGCAACCTGTTATTTAGACAGTCAACCTGTTATTTAGATAGTCAACCTGTTATTTAGACAGTGGACCTGTTATATAAACAGTAGACCTGTTATATTGAAAAGGCAACCTGTTATTTAGACAGTCAACCTGTTATTTAGACAGTCAACCTGTTATTTAGACAGTCAACCTGTTATTTAGACAGTGGACCTGTTATATAAACAGTAGACCTGTTATATTGAAAGTCAACCTGTTATTTAGACAGTCAACCTGTTATTTAGACAGTCAACCTGTTATTTAGACAGTCAACCTGTTATTTAGACAGTGGACCTGTTATATAAACAGTAGACCTGTTATATTGAAAGTCAACCTGTTATTTAGACAGTCAACCTGTTATTTAGACAGTCAACCTGTTATTTAGACAGTCAACCTGTTATTTAGACAGTCAACCTGTTATTTAGACAGTCAACCTGTTATTTAGACAGTCAACCTGTTATTTAGACAGTGGACCTGTTATATAAACAGTAGACCTGTTATATTGAAAAGGCAACCTGTTATTTAGACAGTCAACCTGTTATTTAGACGGCCAACCTGTTATTTAGACAGTCAACCTGTTATTTAGACAGTCAACCTGTTATTTAGACAGTCAACCTGTTATTTAGACAGTCAACCTGTTATTTAGACAGTCAACCTGTTATTTAGACAGTGGACCTGTTATATAAACAGTAGACCTGTTATATTGAAAAGGCAACCTGTTATTTAGACAGTCAACCTGTTATTTAGACAGTCAACCTGTTATTTAGACAGTCAACCTGTTATTTAGACAGTGGACCTGTTATATAAACAGTAGACCTGTTATATTGAAAGTCAACCTGTTATTTAGACAGTCAACCTGTTATTTAGACAGTCAACCTGTTATTTAGACAGTCAACCTGTTATTTAGACAGTGGACCTGTTATATAAACAGTAGACCTGTTATATTGAAAGTCAACCTGTTATTTAGACAGTCAACCTGTTATTTAGACAGTCAACCTGTTATTTAGACAGTCAACCTGTTATTTAGACAGTCAACCTGTTATTTAGACAGTCAACCTGTTATTTAGACAGTCAACCTGTTATTTAGACAGTCAACCTGTTATTTAGACAGTCAACCTGTTATTTAGACAGTGGACCTGTTATATAAACAGTAGACCTGTTATATTGAAAAGGCAACCTGTTATTTAGACAGTCAACCTGTTATTTAGACGGCCAACCTGTTATTTAGACAGTCAACCTGTTATTTAGACAGTCAACCTGTTATTTAGACAGTCAACCTGTTATTTAGACAGTCAACCTGTTATTTAGACAGTGGACCTGTTATATAAACAGTAGACCTGTTATATTGAAAGTCAACCTGTTATTTAGACAGTCAACCTGTTATTTAGACAGTCAACCTGTTATTTAGACAGTCAACCTGTTATTTAGACAGTCAACCTGTTATTTAGACAGTCAACCTGTTATTTAGACAGTCAACCTGTTATTTAGACAGTGGACCTGTTATATAAACAGTAGACCTGTTATATTGAAAAGGCAACCTGTTATTTAGACAGTCAACCTGTTATTTAGACGGCCAACCTGTTATTTAGACAGTCAACCTGTTATTTAGACAGTCAACCTGTTATTTAGACAGTCAACCTGTTATTTAGACAGTCAACCTGTTATTTAGACAGTCAACCTGTTATTTAGACAGTGGACCTGTTATATAAACAGTAGACCTGTTATATTGAAAAGGCAACCTGTTATTTAGACAGTCAACCTGTTATTTAGACAGTCAACCTGTTATTTAGACAGTCAACCTGTTATTTAGACAGTGGACCTGTTATATAAACAGTAGACCTGTTATATTGAAAGTCAACCTGTTATTTAGACAGTCAACCTGTTATTTAGACAGTCAACCTGTTATTTAGACAGTCAACCTGTTATTTAGACAGTGGACCTGTTATATAAACAGTAGACCTGTTATATTGAAAGTCAACCTGTTATTTAGACAGTCAACCTGTTATTTAGACAGTCAACCTGTTATTTAGACAGTCAACCTGTTATTTAGACAGTCAACCTGTTATTTAGACAGTCAACCTGTTATTTAGACAGTCAACCTGTTATTTAGACAGTCAACCTGTTATTTAGACAGTCAACCTGTTATTTAGACAGTGGACCTGTTATATAAACAGTAGACCTGTTATATTGAAAAGGCAACCTGTTATTTAGACAGTCAACCTGTTATTTAGACGGCCAACCTGTTATTTAGACAGTCAACCTGTTATTTAGACAGTCAACCTGTTATTTAGACAGTGGACCTGTTATATAAACAGTAGACCTGTTATATTGAAAGTCAACCTGTTATTTAGACAGTCAACCTGTTATTTAGACAGTCAACCTGTTATTTAGACAGTCAACCTGTTATTTAGACAGTCAACCTGTTATTTAGACAGTCAACCTGTTATTTAGACAGTGGACCTGTTATATAAACAGTAGACCTGTTATATTGAAAAGGCAACCTGTTATTTAGACAGTCAACCTGTTATTTAGACAGTCAACCTGTTATTTAGACAGTGGACCTGTTATGTCTATTGACATGTATTACTAATAGTAACTGTTATGTCTATTAGTTAGTTTGTTTAACCATATACGACAATACATTAATAATAATACACTATACAATTAAATCAATTTGACAACATATAAATATAGTCTGACAATGACAATATATACAATACAATATTCAGATTAAGGTTAACTCAATCCAATCATTTTGTAAGTCCGGCACTATTACGACATATGATATGCCCCCCCCCCCCCCCCCCCCCCCCGCTTTAAAAAATCGTTTTCTACATAATCTTAATGAGATTGCATGAAATTTGAAACATACATAGTTTCACTAACTCCTCCTGGGTGGGTGAGCCAGAATTTTTATTTTTGCTTTTAATTTATAACTGCAAGCGTTTGAAAAAGGTGTCTCCGGTGATATTTCACCAGTTACACTGCAGTTATTCTTGAACCTTATCGTGATTTGTTGGTATCAAGAAATGTAAAAATATTTGAAATCTGGGAAATAGAGATATGGGCATTCGAATGTTGCATTTATTTGCTTCCTATGCAGGCCATTTATTCTATTTAATAAATACATCATATTCTGGAACTTTCTGTTTATCCCGTACGTAGCTGGGCAACAATGTAATGCAAAACAATGTAATACAAAACGTCATGTCTGTAATTTTCTGGAGAAAAGCTGAGAACTTGACTTACGCTAGATGGTGCTCCTTGTTCAACACCGCTAGATGGTGCTCCTTGTTTAACCCCGCTAGATGGTGCTCCTTGTTTAACACCGCTAGATGGTGCTCCTTGTTCAACACCGCTAGATGGTGCTCCTTGTTTAACACCGCTAGATGGTGCTCCTTGTTTAACACCGCTAGATGGTGCTCCTTGTTTAACCCCGCTAGATGGTGCTCCTTGTTTAACCCGGCCCATGTGAAGTATACCAGAGTTTCTGCCGTTATATTTCACTTTGCAGTTACCCCACATGTGAAGAATACCAGGTTTTCATCAAAAATACAGGTTACAGAAGGGCTGAATCTAACCAAAACAATAAACAAATTAGTATATGTACAGGTTATAATATATAATATAATATATATTTATATAGCGCCTTTCTGAACATATTTCAAGGCGCTTAAAAACTATTTGAAACCAACTAAAAAGGCTACGTACAGAGAATTAATTAATAACTAAAAAGTTTGAACAATATTAAATAAAAATCAGCAATATTCCTCTTTGTACAGGTGAGTTTTGAGTCGCGATTTAAACAGAGTCAGCGTCGTGGCATCTCTAACTTCTTGCGGGAGGGAGTTCCAGATTGTTGGTGCCGCAATTGAGAACGCCCGTCTCCCGTAATTATGCAAGTAAAACTGCGGTACAAATAGAAGTCCCTTATCAGCAGACCGTAATTGTCGTGGAGGTACATAGGGAGTTATTAAATGGGTCAAGTAGGCAGGAGCAGCACCATGTAAACACTTGAATGTCAACAAAGCTATTTTAAATTTGATCCGTAAATTTACAGGTAACCAATGCAAACGTTTAAGGACTGGAGTGATGTGCTCTTGTTTCTTAACGCCCTCTAGCAGTCGCGCTGCGGAATTCTGTACATATTGTAATTTTTTGATTGACTTCGAGGGTAATCCATAATATAATGAGTTGTTGCTGTCGAGTTTGTTTGTGACAAAGGCGTGAATTAAGATTTCAAGGTCATGTCTGCTGAGGTACCGTTTAATTTTAGCCAAACTTCGAAGATGAAGAAATGCATCTCGGACCGTTGTACTTATTTGATTGCTGTATGTCAGATTTGAATCCACGATGAAACCTATATTACGTGCCTTGTCGCTGCAGCTGATCAGGTCATCCCCTATTTGTATGTTAGGGGGCGTTAGTTGTTTACCGAAACGGGACTGCAGAAGGATAATCTCCGTTTTATCTGAGTTCATTTTCAATAAATTATCTTCCATCCACTTCTTTACATCGGCCACGCAACGTTCAGTCACCTCAACAGCGACGGACGAATTAATAGGTTTAAAACTAATGTATAGCTGTGTATCGTCCGCGTACAAATGATACGAGAGGCCGTGGTTGCGAATAACATTTGAAAGCGAACGAGTGTATATCGAAAATAATATAGGCCCAAGTACCGATCCTTGTGGCAGCCCGTACAGCAAATCCAACCGGTTCGAATATTTTGCATTAATGCGAACCTGTTGTGACCTATTCGACAAGTACGATCTGAACCAGTCCAGGGCGATTCCCTCAACCCCGATTTCTCGATCTAGAGTGTCCAACAGTTTAACGTGGTCGACCGTGTCGAAGGCAGCACTAAGGTCTAATAAGACGAGAAGTACTCCCGATCCCGAATCGATTTTGCGTAATATGTCGTCGCTTACCTTAAGCAACGCGGTCTCCGTTCCGTGTAAGGGTCTGTACGCGCTCTGTAAAGGTTCATACAATTTATTTATGTTCATATGAGTCATCAGCTGGTTTGCAATCACCCTTTCTGTTAACTTTGCTAAATATATCAGATTAGACACCGGCCTAAAGTTCCTAAGTATCTCAGGGTTTAATCGTGCTTTCTTTATGACTGGTGTTAACACAGCTTCCTTGAATAGAGTCGGCACAGTAGCAGTTGTAATTGATAAATTAATAATTAACATAATCACTGGTAGCAACAATTTTATTGAATGTTTTACTAATTGCGTGGGAATCGGATCCATGGTACTAGATTTAGATTTTGAGTTCTTTATTACCTTTTCTGCCTCATCCATTGACATTGATATAAGACAGAAATAAGCTATATAAAACTCTTAATAAAGATAAATTAAAAAAAATTAAAAATCTTCATATATAAAATTCCAATAAAAAGACGACCGACAAGTGAAATCCTGGTATTCTTCAAATGGGCGTTTAACCCCGCTAGATGGTGCTCCTTGTTTAACCCCGCTAGATGGTGCTCCTTGTTTAACCCCGCTAGATGGTGCTCCTTGTTTAACCCCGCTAGATGGTGCTCCTTGTTTAACACCGCTAGATGGTGCTCCTTGTTTAACACCGCTAGATGGTGCTCCTTGTTTAACACCGCTAGATGGTGCTCCTTGTTTAACCCCGCTAGATGGTGCTCCTTGTTTAACCCCGCTAGATGGTGCTCCTTGTTTAACACCGCTAGATGGTGCTCCTTGTTTAACCCCGCAAGATGGTGCTCCTTGTTTAACCCCGCTAGATGGTGCTCCTTGTTTAACCCCACTAGATGGTGCTCCTTGTTTAACCCCGCTAGATGGTGCTCCTTGTTTAACCCCGCTAGATGGTGCTCCTTGTTTAACCCCGCTAGATGGTGCTCCTTGTTTAACCCCGCTAGATGGTGCTCCTTGTTTAACCCCGCTACATGGTGCTCCTTGTTTAACACCCCTAGATGGTGCTCCTTGTTTAACCCCGCTAGATGGTGCTCCTTGTTTAACCCCGCTAGATGGTGCTCCTTGTTTAACCCCACTAGATGGTGCTCCTTGTTTAACCCCGCTAGATGGTGCTCCTTGTTTAACCCCGCTAGATGGTGCTCCTTGTTTAACCCCGCTAGATGGTGCTCCTTGTTTAACCCCGCTAGATGGTGCTCCTTGTTTAACCCCGCTAGATGGTGCTCCTTGTTCAACCCCGCTAGATGGTGCTCCTTGTTTAACACCGCTAGATGGTGCTCCTTGTTTAACACCCCTAGATGGTGCTCCTTGTTTAACCCCGCTAGATGGTGCTCCTTGTTTAACCCCGCTAGATGGTGCTCCTTGTTAACACCGCTAGATGGTGCTCCTTGTTCAACACCGCTAGATGGTACTCCTTGTTTAACACCGCTAGATGGTGCTCCTTGTTTAACCCCGCTAGATGGTGCTCCTTGTTTAACCCCGCTAGATGGTGCTCCTTGTTTAACCCCGCTAGATGGTGCTCCTTGTTAACACCGCTAGATGGTGCTCCTTGTTCAACACCGCTAGATGGTGCTCCTTGTTTAACCCCGCTAGATGGTGCTCCTTGTTTAACCCCGCTAGATGGTGCTCCGTGTTTAAACCCGCTAGATGGTGCTCCTTGTTTAACCCCGCTAGATGGTGCTCCTTTAACCCCGCTAGATGGTGCTCCTTGTTTAACCCCGCTAGATGGTGCTCCTTGTTAACACCGCTAGATGGTGCTCCTTGTTCAACACCGCTAGATGGTGCTCCTTGTTTAACCCCGCTAGATGGTGCTCCTTGTTTAACACCGCTAGATGGTGCTCCTTGTTTAACACCGCTATCAGTTACTAGAGTCAGGTGGGGTGGAATGAGTATAAAAATATTCATGTTTATTCATGTTTGTTTATTCATAATTATTGAATACATTACAAGTATTATTTTTACCCCTTTGTAGCTCAAGATATCATTTGATTAACATAAATTTCAATAGGGAGGTATTAAACATGCCACATTCTATAAGTGGTGTGTTGAAATAATTTTTTTAAAACTTGGACAGTATACCCATTCCACCCGTATGTGTTGGGTGGAATGGGTACATCGAGTAAAATGACTTATATTGTGTGAATCCAATGCATTGGCCCCATTCCAACCTTCAATAGGTTGAAATGGATATATTGGGAAAGTTTGAAAAAAACTCCTGGGTCCAGAAAACAACTTCTGGCTGTTCTCTGGGATGATTTCATTAAGTAAAGATTATTAAAACATTGCAAAATTTGGATATGCCAAAAATATTATCCATTTATTGCACTTCTACTTATTTAAGATAAGTATGGCACTCTTCATAAATGAATAATCTCCTTATGTTATTGCACTGATTATGTATAAAGAATTTACAATTACATACATTGCTTAAACTGTAAAAATAATGGAATTGTTCTAGAAAAACTACATTATGTATTATCAATGGCAGTTGATGCTTCTTTCATATTGTTTGGCGGCATAGTTGTTGTTACCACAATTGTTGTTACCAGTTGTTATTACGTTCAAAATCATAGAGTAAGCAGTTTACCGGTACCAGATTATTATTGTAGTGTATAGTGTGTATTTATTAATGATACATTGACTTTATTCTACTGCTATTACTATACATAAGCCTATTAATTCATGATGTAAGGTATGTATCGTAACTGAAACTAAATATATAAGGTAGGGTTCCTCTGCCTACTAAGCATATGTAACAGAACTACGGCGCTGGTAGTGGTAGTGGTATATACAATACATAGCCTACCTACTTTCAGAATAATTAGAAGCAGAACACATATATTATTACATACACGCGTATTATACTCATAGCCTACAGTCTTCAGTGGTACCAGTAACAGTAGCCTATTTAATGATAGGGCTTAACCTAAAACTCATGACAGACACCCAACCAACAACCCATGGAAGCCAGTATCATTGTAAGAATACTTAAGACTTATAATAAAGTCATAATTACAGTTGGTAGAGGTGTAGGTCCCATATGAAGGTTATTTTTATCCAGTAATATTAATATACCCATTTCACCCACCACATATTTTTAAATATACCCATTTTACCCGATTTCACAAATTCATGTTTGACTCATTTCTGCCACAGAACTGTGCAAAAACGGATATATGTAATAAAAATTTGGTCTTTCAAGACCAAATTCTGCCTTCATTAATCATTAGAAAAGTACACTTAGCCATTTTAAAAATGCGTTTTTTTTGTCACATTTGTATGACAACAATTTTTAAATTGCAAAATTCCTGAAAGTAGTGAATATGCAACACCTATGACCAAGGGAAACAAATTATAAGCTCTTTTTAGTAGCATAGCACAAATTATGGGAAAGTTTATAGTTTTACAGAAATTAAAGTTTTTAGTTTATATAGCCATTCCACCCTATATACTCATTTCACCCCACCTGACCCTAGTGGGGGACACAATGGGAGATAACACCGCTATCAGTTACTAGGCCTACCCCATGTTCTGGAATATAGTTTCGTTATTCAGATTCCTGCCCCCCCCCCCTAAATTTTTCTACAAATCTTAATGATTTAATAATAATTAAATAATAATGATAGTTTCACCTCCTTCCTCCTCCGTGGGTGAGCCATAATTTTTATTTTTGCTTTCAATCTTTAGCTACAAGTGTTTGAAAAATGTGTCTCCGGTGATATTTCACAGGTCACAGTACAATCATTATTCACCTTATAGTGATTTGATGGAACCAATAGAAAGATGTCCATGCAAGGATTCCAAATACGTAAAAACCTTTGAATTTGGTTGGGAAATAGCTGATATATTGGCGTTCGAATTTTGCATGTATTAGCTTCCGCTGCAGGCCATTTATTCTATTAAATAAATACACAATGTTCTAGAACATTTTGCTTATTCCATACGTAGCTGGGCAACAATGCAATGCCTCTCTAATTATACTATTACGTAGCTATTCATAAATAAACAAAAGTTCTAAAATATGGTATTTTTATTTAATAGAATAAAATAGCCTCATGCAGATGCAAAACCATGCAACTTTTGAACGCTCATATCTCTGCGAAATTTAGATTGATATTTGGAATCCTTACATGGGAAGTTTCCATCAGTACCAACAAATCACTATAAGGTTGAAGAATAACTGGAGTGTAACTGGTGAAATTTTTTTTTTTTGGGGGGGGGGGCAGGTACCTGAATAACGACACTATAATCCAGGACATGGTGTATATCAGTATCATCTACACACTGACAGTATGGCTGTACAGGTTAGCTACCAACCTCAACATTTTAGTACCGCACCCGAGTTTAGCTAGCAGCCTCCTTATAAGGAGCACTCTCCTTACCTTGTCGTAGGCGTTTTTTAAATCAATGAAAATGATGTGTAATACATACTTACTCTCGTAAAACATAGATACTCTCGAAATTTTGATGACAGGAACTCCAATTTCATTTGCACAGTATTTTCGTATTTCATATTCTGTCCGTATCATGATTCTAAACATTACATGGTGGTTGGGACTGAGTTGTGGTGCAGCCGGTTGTGGGTACAATACAATTAATATAAACAATTATTAATACAAAATTAAAATATTAACTAGCAAACTTTAGTGCAATCTAACTTTTATTAATTTAGCTGGATATAGGGAATTTACTTAATAAACCTATCTCCGCGCACTGTGCAATAATACAATCTCCCTTTTATGCCAATATACATTCGTCCTACATGCTAAAAAAAATATTTTTTACTTATTCTTATAATATACTTATTCTTCTTTGCCATATCCGATCAGACGTAGCGTCAGTAACTAACTGTTCCTGACAACCACTGGTCGACTGACCACCGGCTTGCTCGGTGGATGGTTTATAAGCCCAGTGGAGACAGGCAAAACGCGCAAAACCCGCCTTGGCAAATTAATATCCCGCCTTAATGTTAAATTCTCAATTTAGGGAAAGGAGCAGGTTACAGTAGCACGATATTTTAACTAAAACAATAAACTAAACACAATAGTAATCAGAGTAAATCAGCTGTTATTTGCGTCCAATTTCCCCTGGAGCGGGATGAATTTTTATTGCGTCCAGTTCCCCCCCCCCCCCCCCCCTGGCCCAGTGATAAGCGAGCCGAGATTACCATATCGAAAAGTTTAGAAAGGCCATTATCGAAATTCCCCTATAATTGTTACAACTGAGCGAATCCCACTTCTTAAATAAATAAATCAACTTTACTTTGGCCATGCTATAGGAAGGGTACCAGTTTCAATTACAACGTTGAATAAAGTAGTAATTCATATCACCCAGTTTATAGGTAGAACATTCACAATTCCAGGTCCCAGGACTCATTCCTGTTTGGGGGCCTCCATCCCATAGGCCTACTAATACTATAGGTAGAACATTCACAATTCCAGGTCCCAAGACTCATTCCTGTTTGGGGGCCTCCATCCCATAGGCCTACTAATACTATAGGTAGAACATTCACCATTCCAGGTCCCAAGACTCATTCCTGTTTGGGGACCTCCATCCCATAGGCCTACTAATACTATAGGTAGAACATTCACAATTCCAGGTCCCAAGACTCATTCCTGTTTGGGGGCATCCATCCCATAGGCCTACTAATACTATAGGTAGAACATTCACAATTCCAGGTCCCAAGACTCATTCCTGTTTGGGGGCATCCATCCCATAGGCCTACTAATACTATAGGTAGAACATTCACAATTCCAGGTCCCAAGACTCATTCCTGTTTGGGGGCATCCATCCCATAGGCCTACTAATACTATAGGTAGAACATTCACAATTCCAGGTCCCAGGACTCATTCCTGTTTGGGGGCCTCCATCCCATAGGCCTACTAATACTATAGGTAGAACATTCACAATTCCAGGTCTCAGGACTCATTCCTGTTTGGGGGCCTCCATCCCATAGGCCTACTAATACTATAGGTAGAACATTCACAATTCCAGGTCCCAAGACTCATTCCTGTTTGGGGGCCTCCATCCCATAGGCCTACTAATACTATAGGTAGAACATTCACAATTCCAGGTCCCAAGACTCATTCCTGTTTGGGGGCCTCCATCCCATAGGCCTACTAATACTGTAGGTAGAACATTCACAATTCCAGGTCCCAGGACTCATTCCTGCTTGGGGGCCTCCATCCCATAGGCCTACTAATACTGTAGGTAGAACATTCACAATTCCAGGTCCCAGGACTCATTCCTGTTTGGGGGCCTCCATCCCATAGGCCTACTAATACTATAGGTAGAACATTCACAATTCCAGGTCCCAGGACTCATTCCTGTTTGGGGGCCTCCATCCCATAGGCCTACTAATACTGTAGGTAGAACATTCACAATTCCAGGTCCCAGGACTCATTCCTGCTTGGGGGCCTCCATCCCATAGGCCTACTAATACTGTAGGTAGAACATTCACAATTCCAGGTCCCAGGACTCATTCCTGTTTGGGGGCCTCCATCCTATAGGCCTACTAATACTATAGGTAGAACATTCACAATTCCAGGTCCCAGGACTCATTCCTGTTTGGGGGCCTCCATCCCATAGGCCTACTAATACTATAGGTATAACATTCACAATTCCAGGTCCCAGGACTCATTCCTGTTTGGGGGCCTCCATCCCATAGGCCTACTAATACTATAGGTATAACATTCACAATTCCAGGTCTCAGGACTCATTCCTGTTTGGGGGCCTCCATCCCATAGGCCTACTAATACTATAGGTAGAACATTCACAATTCCAGGTCCCAGGACTCATTCCTGTTTGGGGGCCTCCATCCCATAGGCCTACTAATACTATAGGTAGAACATTCACAATTCCAGGTCCCAAGACTCATTCCTGTTTGGGGGCCTCCATCCCATAGGCCTACTAATACTGTAGGTAGAACATTCACAATTCCAGGTCCCAGGACTCATTCCTGTTTGGGGGCCTCCATCCCATAGGCCTACTAATACTGTAGGTAGAACATTCACAATTCCAGGTCCCAGGACTCATTCCTGCTTGGGGGCCTCCATCCCATAGGCCTACTAATACTGTAGGTAGAACATTCACAATTCCAGGTCCCAGGACTCATTCCTGCTTGGGGGCCTCCATCCCATAGGGCTACTAATACTGTAGGTAGAACATTCACAATTCCAGGTCCCAGGACTCATTCCTGTTTGGGGGCCTCCATCCCATAGGCCTACTAATACTGTAGGTAGAACATTCACAATTCCAGGTCCCAGGACTCATTCCTGCTTGGGGGCCTCCATCCCATAGGCCTACTAATACTGTAGGTAGAACATTCACAATTCCAGGTCCCAGGACTCATTCCTGTTTGGGGGCCTCCATCCCATAGGCCTACTAATACTATAGGTAGAACATTTACAATTCCAGGTCCCAGGACTCAATCCTGTTTGGGGGCCTCCATCCCATAGGCCTACTAATACTATAGGTATAACATTCACAATTCCAGGTCCCAGGACTCATTCCTGTTTGGGGGCCTCCATCCCATAGGCCTACTAATACTATAGGTAGAACATTCACAATTCCAGGTCCCAGGACTCATTCCTGTTTGGGGGCCTCCATCCCATAGGCCTACTAATACTATAGGTAGAACATTCACATTCCAGGTCCCAAGACTCATTCCTGTTTGGGGGCCTCCATCCCATAGGCCTACTAATACTATAGGAGAACATTCACAATTCCAGGTCCCAGGACTCATTCCTGTTTGGGGACCTCCATCCCATAGGCCTACTAATACTATAGGTAGAACATTCACAATTCCAGGTCCCAAGACTCATTCCTGTTTGGGGGCATCCATCCCATAGGCCTACTAATACTATAGGTAGAACATTCACAATTCCAGGTCCCAGGACTCATTCCTGCTTGGGGGCCTCCATCCCATAGGCCTACTAATACTATAGGTAGAACATTCACAATTCCAGGTCCCAAGACTCATTCCTGTTTGGGGGCATCCATCCCATAGGCCTACTAATACTATAGGTAGAACATTCACAATTCCAGGTCCCAGGACTCATTCCTGTTTGGGGACCTCCATCCCATAGGCCTACTAATACTGTAGGTAGAACATTCACAATTCCAGGTCCCAGGACTCATTCCTGTTTGGGGGCCTCCATCCCATAGGCCTACTAATACTATAGGTAGAACATTCACAATTCCAGGTCCCAGGACTCATTCCTGTTTGGGGGCCTCCATCCCATAGGCCTACTAATACTATAGGTAGAACATTCACAATTCCAGGTCCCAGGACTCATTCCTGTTTGGGGGCCTCCATCCCATAGGCCTACTAATACTATAGGTAGAACATTCACAATTCCAGGTCCCAGGACTCATTCCTGTTTGGGGACCTCCATCCCATAGGCCTACTAATACTATAGGTAGAACATTCACAATTCCAGGTCCCAGGACTCATTCCTGTTTGGGGGCATCCATCCCATAGGCCTACTAATACTATAGGTAGAACATTCACAATTCCAGGTCCCAGGACTCATTCCTGTTTGGGGGCCTCCATCCCATAGGCCTACTAATACTATAGGTAGAACATTCACAATTCCAGGTCCCAGGACTCATTCCTGTTTGGGGGCCTCCATCCCATAGGCCTACTAATACTATAGGTATAACATTCACAATTCCAGGTCCCAGGACTCATTCCTGCTTGGGGGCCTCCATCCCATAGGCCTACTAATACTATAGGTAGAACATTCACAATTCCAGGTCGCAGGACTCATCCTGTTTGGGGGCCTCCATCCCATAGGCCTACTAATACTATAGGTATAACATTCACAATTCCAGGTCCCAGGACTCATTCCTGTTTGGGGGCCTCCATCCCATAGGCCTACTAATACTATAGGTATAACATTCACAATTCCAGGTCCCAGGACTCATTCCTGCTTGGGGGCCTCCATCCCATAGGCCTACTAATACTATAGGTAGAACATTCACAATTCCAGGTCGCAGGACTCATCCTGTTTGGGGGCCTCCATCCCATAGGCCTACTAATACTATAGGTATAACATTCACAATTCCAGGTCCCAGGACTCATTCCTGTTTGGGGGCCTCCATCCCATAGGCCTACTAATACTATAGGTATAACATTCACAATTCCAGGTCCCAGGACTCATTCCTGCTTGGGGGCCTCCATCCCATAGGCCTACTAATACTGTAGGTAGAACATTCACAATTCCAGGTCCCAGGACTCATTCCTGTTTGGGGGCCTCCATCCCATAGGCCTACTAATACTATAGGTAGAACATTCACAATTCCAGGTCCCAGGACTCATTCCTGTTTGGGGGCCTCCATCCCATAGGCCTACTAATACTATAGGTAGAACATTCACAATTCCAGGTCCCAGGACTCATTCCTGTTTGGGGGCCTCCATCCCATAGGCCTACTAATACTATAGGTAGAACATTCACAATTCCAGGTCCCAAGACTCATTCCTGTTTGGGGGCCTCCATCCCATAGGCCTACTAATACTATAGGTATAACATTCACAATTCCAGGTCCCAGGACTCATTCCTGCTTGGGGGCCTCCATCCCATAGGCCTACTAATACTATAGGTAGAACATTCACAATTCCAGGTCGCAGGACTCATCCTGTTTGGGGGCCTCCATCCCATAGGCCTACTAATACTATAGGTATAACATTCACAATTCCAGGTCCCAGGACTCATTCCTGTTTGGGGGCCTCCATCCCATAGGCCTACTAATACTATAGGTATAACATTCACAATTCCAGGTCCCAGGACTCATTCCTGCTTGGGGGCCTCCATCCCATAGGCCTACTAATACTATAGGTAGAACATTCACAATTCCAGGTCCCAGGACTCATTCCTGTTTGGGGGCCTCCATCCCATAGGCCTACTAATACTGTAGGTAGAACATTCACAATTCCAGGTCCCAGGACTCATTCCTGTTTGGGGGCCTCCATCCCATAGGCCTACTAATACTATAGGTAGAACATTCACAATTCCAGGTCCCAGGACTCATTCCTGTTTGGGGGCCTCCATCCCATAGGCCTACTAATACTATAGGTATAACATTCACAATTCCAGGTCCCAGGACTCATTCCTGCTTGGGGGCCTCCATCCCATAGGCCTACTAATACTGTAGGTAGAACATTCACAATTCCAGGTCCCAGGACTCATTCCTGTTTGGGGGCCTCCATCCCATAGGCCTACTAATACTATAGGTAGAACATTCACAATTCCAGGTCCCAGGACTCATTCCTGTTTGGGGGCCTCCATCCCATAGGCCTACTAATACTATAGGTAGAACATTCACAATTCCAGGTCCCAGGACTCATTCCTGTTTGGGGGCCTCCATCCCATAGGCCTACTAATACTATAGGTAGAACATTCACAATTCCAGGTCCCAAGACTCATTCCTGTTTGGGGGCCTCCATCCCATAGGCCTACTAATACTATAGGTATAACATTCACAATTCCAGGTCCCAGGACTCATTCCTGCTTGGGGGCCTCCATCCCATAGGCCTACTAATACTATAGGTAGAACATTCACAATTCCAGGTCGCAGGACTCATCCTGTTTGGGGGCCTCCATCCCATAGGCCTACTAATACTATAGGTATAACATTCACAATTCCAGGTCCCAGGACTCATTCCTGTTTGGGGGCCTCCATCCCATAGGCCTACTAATACTATAGGTATAACATTCACAATTCCAGGTCCCAGGACTCATTCCTGCTTGGGGGCCTCCATCCCATAGGCCTACTAATACTATAGGTAGAACATTCACAATTCCAGGTCCCAGGACTCATTCCTGTTTGGGGGCCTCCATCCCATAGGCCTACTAATACTGTAGGTAGAACATTCACAATTCCAGGTCCCAGGACTCATTCCTGTTTGGGGGCCTCCATCCCATAGGCCTACTAATACTATAGGTAGAACATTCACAATTCCAGGTCCCAGGACTCATTCCTGTTTGGGGGCCTCCATCCCATAGGCCTACTAATACTATAGGTAGAACATTCACAATTCCAGGTCCCAGGACTCATTCCTGTTTGGGGGCCTCCATCCCATAGGCCTACTAATACTATAGGTATAACATTCACAATTCCAGGTCCCAGGACTCATTCCTGCTTGGGGGCCTCCATCCCATAGGCCTACTAATACTATAGGTAGAACATTCACAATTCCAGGTCCCAGGACTCATTCCTGTTTGGGGGCCTCCATCCCATAGGCCTACTAATACTATAGGTAGAACATTCACAATTCCAGGTCCCAGGACTCATTCCTGTTTGGGGGCCTCCATCCCATAGGCCTACTAATACTATAGGTAGAACATTCACAATTCCAGGTCCCAGGACTCATTCCTGTTTGGGGGCCTCCATCCCATAGGCCTACTAATACTATAGGTAGAACATTCACAATTCCAGGTCCCAGGACTCATTCCTGTTTGGGGGCCTCCATCCCATAGGCCTACTAATACTATAGGTATAACATTCACAATTCCAGGTCCCAGGACTCATTCCTGCTTGGGGGCCTCCATCCCATAGGCCTACTAATACTATAGGTAGAACATTCACAATTCCAGGTCGCAGGACTCATCCTGTTTGGGGGCCTCCATCCCATAGGCCTACTAATACTATAGGTATAACATTCACAATTCCAGGTCCCAGGACTCATTCCTGTTTGGGGGCCTCCATCCCATAGGCCTACTAATACTATAGGTATAACATTCACAATTCCAGGTCCCAGGACTCATTCCTGCTTGGGGGCCTCCATCCCATAGGCCTACTAATACTATAGGTAGAACATTCACAATTCCAGGTCCCAGGACTCATTCCTGTTTGGGGGCCTCCATCCCATAGGCCTACTAATACTGTAGGTAGAACATTCACAATTCCAGGTCCCAGGACTCATTCCTGTTTGGGGGCCTCCATCCCATAGGCCTACTAATACTATAGGTAGAACATTCACAATTCCAGGTCCCAGGACTCATTCCTGTTTGGGGGCCTCCATCCCATAGGCCTACTAATACTATAGGTAGAACATTCACAATTCCAGGTCCCAGGACTCATTCCTGTTTGGGGGCCTCCATCCCATAGGCCTACTAATACTATAGGTATAACATTCACAATTCCAGGTCCCAGGACTCATTCCTGTTTGGGGGCCTCCATCCCATAGGCCTACTAATACTATAGGTATAACATTCACAATTCCAGGTCCCAGGACTCATTCCTGCTTGGGGGCCTCCATCCCATAGGCCTACTAATACTATAGGTAGAACATTCACAATTCCAGGTCCCAGGACTCATTCCTGTTTGGGGGCCTCCATCCCATAGGCCTACTAATACTATAGGTAGAACATTCACAATTCCAGGTCCCAGGACTCATTCCTGTTTGGGGGCCTCCATCCCATAGGCCTACTAATACTATAGGTAGAACATTCACAATTCCAGGTCCCAGGACTCATTCCTGTTTGGGGGCCTCCATCCCATAGGCCTACTAATACTATAGGTAGAACATTCACAATTCCAGGTCCCAGGACTCATTCCTGTTTGGGGGCCTCCATCCCATAGGCCTACTAATACTATAGGTAGAACATTCACAATTCCAGGTCGCAGGACTCATCCTGTTTGGGGGCCTCCATCCCATAGGCCTACTAATACTATAGGTATAACATTCACAATTCCAGGTCCCAGGACTCATTCCTGCTTGGGGGCCTCCATCCCATAGGCCTACTAATACTATAGGTAGAACATTCACAATTCCAGGTCGCAGGACTCATCCTGTTTGGGGGCCTCCATCCCATAGGCCTACTAATACTATAGGTATAACATTCACAATTCCAGGTCCCAGGACTCATTCCTGTTTGGGGGCCTCCATCCCATAGGCCTACTAATACTATAGGTATAACATTCACAATTCCAGGTCCCAGGACTCATTCCTGTTTGGGGGCCTCCATCCCATAGGCCTACTAATACTATAGGTATAACATTCACAATTCCAGGTCCCAAGACTCATTCCTGCTTGGGGGCCTCCATCCCATAGGCCTACTAATACTATAGGTATAACATTCACAATTCCAGGTCCCAGGACTCATTCCTGTTTGGGGGCCTCCATCCCATAGGCCTACTAATACTATAGGTATAACATTCACAATTCCAGGTCCCAGGATTCATTCCTGTTTGGGGGCCTCCATCCCATAGGCCTACTAATACTATAGGTATAACATTCACAATTCCAGGTCCCAGGACTCATTCCTGTTTGGGGGCCTCCATCCCATA
This sequence comes from Nemertoderma westbladi, assembly GCA_032718475.1. Classification (NCBI taxonomy): domain Eukaryota; kingdom Metazoa; phylum Xenacoelomorpha; order Nemertodermatida; family Nemertodermatidae; genus Nemertoderma; species Nemertoderma westbladi. The sequence continues at coordinate 20,998 of JAUCBJ010003156.1, forward strand.
GGCCTACTAATACTATAGGTATAACATTCACAATTCCAGGTCCCAGGACTCATTCCTGCTTGGGGGCCTCCATCCCATAGGCCTACTAATACTATAGGTAGAACATTCACAATTCCAGGTCCCAGGACTCATTCCTGTTTGGGGGCCTCCATCCCATAGGCCTACTAATACTGTAGGTAGAACATTCACAATTCCAGGTCGCAGGACTCATCCTGTTCGGGGGCCTCCATCCCATAGGCCTACTAATACTATAGGTATAACATTCACAATTCCAGGTCTCAGGACTCATTCCTGCTTGGCGGCTTCCATCCCATAGGCCTACTAATACTATAGGTAGAACATTCACAATTCCAGGTCGCAGGACTCATCCTGTTTGGGGGCCTCCATCCCATAGGCCTACTAATACTATAGGTATAACATTCACAATTCCAGGTCTCAGGACTCATTCCTGCTTGGCGGCCTCCATCCCATAGGCCTACTAATACTATAGGTAGAACATTCACAATTCCAGGTCGCAGGACTCATCCTGTTTGGGGGCCTCCATCCCATAGGCCTACTAATACTATAGGTAGAACATTCACAATTCCAGGTCCCAGGACTCATTCCTGCTTGGCGGCCTCCATCCCATAGGCCTACTAATACTATAGGTATAACATTCACAATTCCAGGTCCCAGGACTCATTCCTGTTTGGGGGCCTCCATCCCATAGGCCTACTAATACTATAGGTAGAACATTCACAATTCCAGGTCGCAGGACTCATCCTGTTTGGGGGCCTCCATCCCATAGGCCTACTAATACTATAGGTAGAACATTCACAATTCCAGGTCCCAGGACTCATTCCTGTTTGGGGGCCTCCATCCCATAGGCCTACTAATACTATAGGTAGACATATTCCCTGACTGCACTGCAACCTCGCTGCTCTCTATATTTGTAGGCCAACTTTACTTTACTTTAATATAACAATTCCACGCAGATAATATAAGCATTAACATAAGAAGTACCGGTAACTATATTTATATATAAAACCTACAAACTCTAAACTTAATAATTATACACTACAGGTATAACTTACTATGAATGTACAGTAAAAAGGCAGTCTTATTTTTTATCCAATTGGCTAATAATAATATTTCACTTTATAGGACCCAATTGGAAATAAGCTGCAAACCTTTAGGGGTTAACCTGTTATGTTGGATAGTACCTATATCTGTGTACACAATACATACATTGTTCGGTGTATTTGTTATTTGTTGTACATGTAATGTATATAAATAAATATATCTATCTATAAACACTCATCTTACATTTTGTAGCCTCCTACTAGCTGGTGCGAGATTTCGTATTGTACCGTAATTCTGCAAATTTAAGGGAAAGGAACAGGTAACAGTGACAATTTTTTTCTAACCAAAATAATAAACGAAACTAGATTTCGTAATTATTGGAAAGCAGCAGGTTACAGTGGCGTGCTTTTCTAACCAAAACAATAAACTAGAACTTAAGAATGAGGTTAAAGACACATTTTTGCAACAGGCTGACCTGTAGTTAGCTGATTCGGACATCAAATTACCATATTCGCTATCTAATCAAACCAAAATACTAAAACACACTATCAATATACCGGACACCGGTACTATACTATATATTACCGGTAGGCTCTATACACTAGGCCTACATACTAACTGAATAATCTGGCTAGAGGCTTCATTCCTTCAGGTTTTTAATGATTTAAAGGTTCTACAATACTGTTTACACTGTGTGTGTAGGTGTAGGCCTCCAAGGTTCCATCTTGGTGTAGTGGTAGGGTTCCACCTTGGTGTAGTGGTTGCATTGAATTCACATCTCCTGTAGGTCGTGGTTTCGATCCTCACATGGGCCAGGGCTGTTTTCGTTTCGGCACGAATGCGTTAAATGGACCAGATAGGGCGCATCTCTGCCTTGCATCCTTAAGTGGAGCTAAGTGAGTACTAGAGTTTCCTCTGGGGAGTAAAGTTCTGGAGGGACCGCACTGGAAATAAGTCGTCAGACTTTGTGCGTAATCCCTGGACTAACGGCCGAAGAAAATTTACTTTTACTTTTACTAAATCTTTTAAACTCTTCTTTAGTTGAATAAGAAATTAGTTAGTATTTCAAGTTTCAACTCAGTTGAAAATAGAACTTCTCCCCAACTGACATACAGTTTATTAAGTTACCGGTAATGCAGTTGCAGTTATACCTCATTTTGTAGTGATTTATAGTGATTGATTTATTGATTCTGGAAGAACAATACTTTTAAATGTTTGGCAGGTGGTGGTTTGTGGTCGGTAGCCCCCTAACTACTGAACTAAATGAACTGAACACATGATGTTCCAGTAGTGCCTGAGATATACATATATTCACTATAATTATGTTCACAAAAAAACCGGTGAATTATTAAAAGTTTGCAATACAGCAATGTGTTTCCTATTGTTAATGCTCTAAAATAAGTAGCATTTCACAACCATTAGGGCTGCTTAAGAATTTGTATCAGATCCAGTTAATAAATTTGAGCCCACGTATTTACTTGTCAATTTTCCAACCATGTTATTGTGAACTGGGTTATATATATCATCGGGATAAATAAAATAAAATAATAGATAGATAGATAATAGATAGATATAATAGATAAAATAAATATACACATATTTAGCTTCAGTAGGATATGAGGCAAACTAGGATATCATGCAGTGGTACCGTAACTTACTTGCTACGATCGGTGCGGTTGTAAACACATCCGACTCTCTGGTCGTTAGCGATTTTATATTGGCCTGCGTAAATAAGAGCCGACGACCTCCAGTGATCCGGTACGATTGAAACTGTCACTGGCGCGTCTCCTGGTAAGAAGAAAGTATAAACTTCATAATAAAATGGCTCAACGCCAACATATAAAACAACTGACAATGTATATATATATATATATACCGATAAACATTATTGTATCTGCATAAAAAAAACCAAACCACTTCTCGCCCTGTTTTGAATAAAATAGTGGGAATAAAATTTTTGAACTTCAAACCAACGCGAGCACAGTCCGGCTTTACAAATAAATTATAAAAATTAGGTACGGGTACACCGGTACGTTGTGAATTAAATCAAGCCAATAATAATATAATAGCTAATAATATTTTTTCACGCCGTTGTATCTAATTTTATATAGGCCCTACTGATGACTATACTTAAGTATGAGCAGATAGGAACATGTTGTTTCTCAGATTCTACCGAAGGAAAACTTTTTTAGCATAATATTGGCTTGATTTAATTCACAACATATCTAATTAAAATAATATACATATTACATATATTAATCGAAATTGCAACAACTGAAGAAATTAATAGCAATTGATTGAGACTCACCGAAATTAGGTGTTACTGTTAAATCGATGGCTTGGTGCCAGCCAACGATAACATATATACCACATTGGTAAGTATGGCAGTACCGGTGGTCAATTGTACAAATAAATAAACAATACCGTTAAGCATTACTGGGTTTCTAGAACATGAATCGATTACCTTGTAGCTCAATAGAGCTTCCATCTTTATATTTCATGTTAAACGATTGGCTTAGAATAAATCCCAAGTTCAAAATAACAACTCCCACCACACCACTCCACTTGCAGATTAATCTCATCTTCGAATTCTCAAACTAAATTATATACTGCGCGCGTATTTGTACAGTATTGAACAACTTCTGGCAACTAAACAACACGTATTATGTATGATAGAGTTATACTTCTAATATAGGCCTATATATCTACATAGAATATATAATTATATTATAATATATATATATACCGGTACCGGTATACAGGTATATAATATGTGGCGTTCCATGCCAAGTAGAAACTCGAGAACGGAGAACTCCAGAACTCAGTATCCAATAGTCTTATATTAGTTTATGTTGTTACAGTATAAGCACTTCACTTACTGACTTAAGCAGCTATTTAGTTACGTAATAGTTAGGCAAGGCCTATTCGAGAACGAGAACACAAAATTATTTAACATTGAGTAGGCAGTAAGGAAAGGAACCATAAGGAGTTGGAGAGAGCAGTAATTTGAATTTCAGTTTAACTTAACTATGGCTGTGTATGGTGTATGGAAGCAATATAGTAAATGTACATTTATGTACATTGTACATTTACCGGTATGTACATTTAAATTTATTTTGTAACCACTTTATCGCTCTATTTTTTATTAAAGAATTGATCAACAAAATAGTATCAATAATTTAAGAATAAAATTACGTATTACATCAGTACATGGTAGAAAAACGTACCGTAGAACATTTTTTTTAACATTTTTTTTCAATATTCTCTGACTCTCGATCCATTTTTAACCTCGGTGATGCTCGGTCAATAAAAAGCTTCGAGAATAGTGATAAAATGTTCTACTTTTTTCCCATGCAGCCATGCAATAAATAATTATTACATTCAGTAATATTGGTAATTTGCATACAGGCATAGGCAGATACGCCTAGTGGACTGTCACTCTGGGTCTGTCAGGCCTATACCTATGTACAGATGTAATATGTATATGTAATAGTAATACAATAATGAAGGATTACAAAACAATGTCAATCACCTCAACAATGTTAGATGGACCTACCAAAACCGTAGTTCTTCTTACAGTAGTAGGCCTACCGTCTGACCGTAGCCGATTTTCTCCCTTTCTTTTAGCAGTTTAGTAAAAACTAAATTTTTTTGACAAATTTTATAGGCCCCTACATTTAAAAATAAAATTGAATAGGCAGATTATGACTTTGGCACTTTAGTGTCAAATTTTTGCAGAATTTTTTTTTAAATTCGGTTCGGTTCTGGTTCGGCAAAATTTTAAATTCGGTCGATCCATAGACTGATAGACCTGACCACCTAGGCCTACCGGTCAGCCGGTTCTGACTGACTGACCTACATACCTATCTGCCTATAGCTGTATACAGGTATCAGGTATAGCCAATAGCTGTACCGGTACCTGTAATGAAGCAATGCTGTGTTGTATCTGTGTATAGCCAGATAGCCGTATTATTATTATTATTATTATCACTCTATGTATTTATAAAAATTAAATTAAAAGTACATGAGGAGAGAAAACCACCAGGTTATTAAAAATTAAACACTTATGGTTGCCCGAGCAGGCTCTAAAATTAAACAAAAATACAGAAATACATATAGGCCTATTCTACAAAATAAAATTAAAATTAACGCAACAATGTCATAGTCTACGAATTTCTGAAAATTGATAAAAAAAAAATAATAATAAATAAATTTGGTGCAGTGAATAAAGATATCATATTTACATTCAAAATAAAAAAGCATAAAACGGTGCAGTAGAATATAGACAGAAGCAGTGCTGAAAATATAAAATAAAATAAATACAAGGGTAGGCCTACAGTAAACAGTAAGCTATGTGCAATAAAATATTCACAATAAAAATTGATTGAAAAATAATAAAAAAAAAAATAAAAATATGCGCATGTTTACAAATTTCTATTAAATTTACAAAAAGATAGCAGGTCAAGGTCTTTAAGCTTTTTGGAAAATAAAAATTTACTTTCAGTCTTAAAAGTTTCCGATGGGAGCCAGTTCCAAATTGGAACTACTCGGTGGGCAAAATTATTCTTGCACATTAGAAGCCTCGACTGTTTATGGTAGAGTTTAAGCTCGTGACCTCTAAGTCCAGCTCTCGGCGCAATAGTGAAGAAATCGTTCAAATTTAAGTCGATATTACTGTAAACTATAGAATGTGCCATTTTTAAATCAAAAATAACACAGCGCACTTCGAGAGGTTGTAGTTTTAATATCCTAATCCTATCTAAATAACCTACAGGTTCCAAATTGCACCGTCGAAAAAGTCGGCGCGTAAAATATCTTTGAACACGCTCAAGGAGATCAATTGCTCCAACATGATAGGGCGACCAAACAGAGGTGCAATATTCTAATAAAGGTCGTACATAGGATTTAAAAGCAGTGAGAAAGGCACGAGTATTATTTGTACAGAAGCATCTGAAAATAATACCGGTATTTACAATCTTGAACGCCTTGGAAACTTGTTCACGACAATATAGGTTAAAATTTAAGTCACTGCACATGGTAATTCCCATACAGCCATATACCTGTATAGTGTATACTGCAGTACTGGTACTGGACAGGCCCTATACAAACTGCTATAGCTGTATAGGCAATAGGACCTATCACCTACTGAGTACTACTGGCAGACTGATTAGGCCTATTGACCAAGTAGCCAAGCAGCCTAGCACAGAGTGCACGTGCACAGGGTGACCCAGTGACCTGCTGACAGGCAACAGGTAGCTGGATCCTGGGTAGAACTGTAGAAGATCATTACAGTCTGACAGTGACAGTCCAGCAGTCATAATAGTCCTACTGTAATAATCTGACTGCAGGACTGTCCTGTCTGCCTGTCTGACAGTCTGAATACAGGAATATCTCGCTATATCTCAGCAGCTCAGTCTGACAGTGTCAGTCTCAGCGCTCAGACTTGTCACACTACCGGCTGACAGGCTGACCGGCTTACAGGCTAACAGACCGGTAGTACTAAGTAGGCCAACTACTGAACTACTGGACTGCGACTGCGGTCAGGCGGTGTCAGGGTGTACTGCTGTACTGGTGTACAGGCAGACAGGAAACCACTCAGACTCAGGCATGACTCACAACCTTTGCTGCTTTGTTGTAGAACGACCCTGTACTGCTGTACAAGTTGCCAGACAACTAACAGTGTACCAGTTGCCAGTTGGCCATGAGTGTACTAATCTGCTAATGCTCAATGTAATATGATTGTTAACAATTAATGAGTCATCAAAATTATTAGACCTACCGCGCTACCAGTACGGTACCGGCATGGTATGATGAATGCCAATCTCAGCCAACAACGCCCTGTCGCCCCCATAAAACGACAAATCAAAAATCAATTATTGTATTATTATATATAATTTTTAAATTTTCACCCATTGCAAGAAAGTACCATACTGGTTTTATTATTAATAAGTGAATTGTTGTGGGGCGAGTGACGGTGAATTAAATATATAATGTAGATAGGACAATATGATAATGCTCTCCATAGCGAAAAATATCAACCGAACGTCGGTTGATATTTTTCGCTATGAAGAGCATTATCATATTGTCATATCTACATTATATACATACTGGTTTTACTCACTGTGGAATAATTAATATTTTCGACAAAATTTAGTGTTAATGTAGAAAGTTGTTGTACTGTACCTACGTTGTTTTTATATTTGATTTGATTTGGGTTCTTTGTGGTAATACGGTCAGATCGGCCGAAAAAATCAGATCACTGTACGATGGTTCCACCAAATTTTGTGACTACTGCTGATGGTGACACAGAGTGTTACGTGGAGTCCTTCAGAGTGACACACTTGCACCATTCTTATTCGTAATTGTTGTTGATTATGTTCTACGCATGTCCTTAGACTATCTTAATAAAGATGGGGTGATAGTAACACCCCCTACTGGCACAAGAAGTAGTGGAAATCCAACAAAGTACAGTTACCTTGCTGATGACTAAGAGGTACTGTTAGAATCACTAGAGGGAGCCCAAAAAGCTCCTCTGCTCATTGGAGCAGGTTGCTTCTAGTGTTGGTCTTTTTGTAAATTCCAAGAAGACCAAAATCATGACAGTCAACCTAGACAGCCCTCAAGAAATGTCTGATCGTAAGGGCATAAGCTATAAGGATGGCTTGCTTGAGCCCGTGGATGACTTCTGCTACTTAGGATCATGGATCAGAAAGTCACGTGAAGACCTTCGGATACGTAAGGGAGAGGTATGGGATCGTTCAATATTCTGCCCAGGATTTGGAAGTCCCATAGAATAAAACGGAACCTTAAGGTTCGATTATTTATGGCAATAGTAGTACCAGTACTCTTATATGGGAGTCCATGCTGGGCTCTAACTGCTGAGGACACCAAATTTCTGGTGGCACTTTCACAAGAATGTTGCGCCAGGTTCATTGTGTCAAGTTCAATGCACACATCTCCAATCAGACTCTATACAGCCTTGGAGGTGTTACATTTGTCTCCCCTAGCTTGACACTTGAACGGAACCGCCTCCGCTTTGCAGGACATTGCTTTCGCCGTGAGGATCACACAGTGAATAATCTTGTGCTTTGGTGGTCTCATGCAGCGAATAAGCATGGTGGGCAGCCCATGAATTTCTTGAGATGCATCATAAAAGACACTGGCTTTGAAGATGCGGATGAACTAGCAAATGTCATGGGTGATAGGGAGTTGTGGTGGCGCAATTTTGTCGACAAGCCGGCACAGTATTCATAATATATATGTAATATACATTGTGCAGCTGCAATGCAGTATGCCGATCGTAGTAGTAGTAGTAGAACAGGGAGTAATATCGCATAATACTACTGTACTACTACTACTACTGTAACTACTGTATCTCTATCTCTAACAGAAAATGAAATGTTGATCATCTGGTCTTACAGTACGTTTTGCGGTTTTTCTGTCGTTAGTCCTATACCGGTACTACTTTTAGGATTTAGACTTTTGATGAACTTTATATGAAGTTAATGTGAGGAGTAGAATGAATTGAATACTCGGATTAACGTCCACTTATTTTATGAAATCCAACCAAGTATATAGTTTGTTATCAACAACAATGTAACATCTTCCAGAAATTAGATATTTCATATTTGTTGGTGGCAATGCGGTAATAATAAAATAAGGTGTCGTCATCGATTTGTTATTAGTTATTATTTTAAATAATATTTTATAATACCAAAAATATGGCACATCAGAAATATTAATAAAGATAATAAATAAAGGCAGTGATTTTTTATGTCCTTTTATTTGACTTTTTTGTCATTTTTTTTTACGAATTATGCATAATGACTTTTGTTGTCCTTTTAATGACTTTTATTGTCCTTTTAATAACTTTTTATGTATGTATTTCTGTCAGACTGCTGATTTCTGGACTGTCAGACAGTTGATTTCACTATGCCTGTGCCAAAACATTCCATGATTCCATGATTTATAGACTATGAGATAGATTTTCATATGCGCCTGTGGTAAAAAGACTCTATATTTAATAGTTTGTGGTTGTTGTCGATAATCGATTACCACATGACGTAGCAAAACACTCATTTTATAGCCAAAAACAATTACCAATTCAGCAATTGATGGAAAGGAGCAGGTTAAGGCCGAGTTTTCTAACCAAAACAATAAACAGTCACTTTACCAAATCAGGGAAAGGAGCAGGGTACAGAGACGGGATTTTCTAACCAAAACAATAAACGATCACTTAAGTAATTGAGGGAAAGGAGCATGTTACAGAGGCGGGATTTTCTAACCAAAACAATAAACGATCACTTAACTTATTGAGGGAAAGGAGCAGGTTACAGAGGCGGGATTTTCTAACCAAAACAATAACCGATAACATTACCAATTGAGAGAAAGGAGCAGGTTACAGATGCGGGAATTTCTAACCAAAACAATAAACAGTCACTTTACCAAATCAGGGAAAGGAGCAGGTTACAGAGACGGGATTTTCTAACCAAAACAATAAACGATAACATTACCAATTGAGAGAAAGGAGTAGGTTACAGAGGCGGGATTTCCTAACCAAAACAATAAACGATCACTTAATTAATTGAGGGAAAGGGGCAGGTTACAGAGGCGGGATTTTCTAACCAAAACAATAAACAGTCACTTTACAAAATGAAGGAAAGGAGCAGGTTACAGAGGCAGGCCTTTCTAACCAAAACAATAAACGGTCACTTTACCAAATCAGGCAAAGGAGCAGGTTACAAATGAGGCGGGATTTTCTAACCAAAACAACCGGTCAGCCAGTAGGCCTACCATTACCGTATTTAAATGGTAGGCTACACAGTAGGCCTACCATTACCGTATTTAAATGGTAGGCTACACAGTAGGCCTACATCAGTACCGGTGCCGGTACCGGTACTAAAATACAGAAATGCCTGCTTTATACCTACATCTGTACACAATACAGCAAAATAGTGCTATATATACTAATACCGGTACTGATAGCCTGAGAGAACAGCAGTAGAGAAACCGGTAGCATGGAACCTAACATTAGACTTTTGGAGGACATAAAAAATAAAAAAAAAAGGACAAAAAAAGGATTTAAACGGACAATAAAAATTATTGCGATAAATAAATTGCTATATTTATACTACTGTAGCATTTTACAACTAGGGCCTACTATATAAACTACCGTACAGTAGCAATTTATAAGGAGTTATAGAATTTATATAATTTAATTAAATAATTTATATTAATTAAATAATCTGATTCGAATATCACCTAAAGTTATCATCATATCATGACTATTTTTCATATCTCTTTAGATTAAATATTTATCTGCCGTTAAATCTCTACAATATTGTAAGTGTAAAGCCTTTGGAAATACACCACCACGAGGTGGTACATATCAGGGTACAGTAGGTAGACTAGCCCACCACCACGAGGTGGTACGTAGTAGGGAACAGTAGGTAGACTAGCCCACCACCACGAGGTGGTACGTAGTAGGGAACAGTAGGTAGACTAGCCCACCACCACGAGGTGGTACATAGTAGGGTACAGTAGGTAGACTAGCCCATCACCACTAGGTGGTACATAGTAGGGTACAGTAGGTAGACTAGCCCACCACCACGAGGTGGTACATAGTAGGGTACAGTAGGTAGACTAGCCCACCACCACGAGGTGGTACGTAGTAGGGTACAGTAGTTAGACTAGCGCACCACCACGGGGTGGTACATAGTAGGGTACAGTAGGTAGACTAGCCCACCACCACGAGGTGGTACGTAGTGGGGTACAGTAGGTAGACTAGCCCACCACCACGAGGTGGTACGTAGTGTGGTACAGTAGGTAGACTAGCGCACCACCACTAGGTGGTACATATCAGGGTACAGTAGGTAGACTAGCCCACCACCACGAGGTGGTACGTAGTAGGTACAGTAGGTAGACTAGCCCACCACCACGAGTTGGTACATTAGGGTACAGTAGGTGGACTAGCCCACCACCACGAGGTGGTACATAGTAGGGTACAGTAGGTAGACTAGCCCACCACCACGAGGTGGTACGTAGTAGGGTACAGTAGGTAGACTAGCCCACCACCACGAGGTGGTACGTAGTTAGGGTACAGTAGGTAGACTAGCCCACCACCACGAGGTGGTACATAGTAGGGTACAGTAGGTAGACTAGCCCACCACCACGAGGTGGTACGTAGTAGGGTACAGTAGGTAGACTAGCCCACCACCACGAGGTGGTACGTAGTAGGGTACAGTAGGTAGACTAGCCCACCACCACGAGGTGGTACATAGTAGGTACAGTAGGTAGACTAGCCCACCACCACGAGGTGGTACGTAGTAGGGAACAGTAGGTAGACTAGCCCAGCACCACGAGGTGGTACATATCAGGGTACAGTAGGTAGACTAGCCCACCACCACGAGGTGGTACATAGTAGTGTACAGTAGGTAGACTAGCCCAGCACCACGAGGTGGTACATAGTAGGTACAGTAGGTAGACTAGCCCACCACCACGAGGTGGTATGTAGTAGGGTACAGTAGGTAGACTAGCCCAGCACCACGAGGTGGTACATATCAGGGTACAGTAGGTAGACTAGCCCAGCACCACGAGGTGGTACATATCAGGGTACAGTAGGTAGACTAGCCCACCACCACGAGGTGGTACGTAGTAGGGTACAGTAGGTAGACTAGCCCAGCACCACGAGGTGGTACATATCAGGGTACAGTAGGTAGACTAGCCCACCACCACGAGGTGGTACGTAGTAGGTACAGTAGGTAGACTAGCCCACCACCACGAGGTGGTACATAGTAGGTAACAGTAGGTAGACTAGCCCACCACCACGAGGTGGTACGTAGTCGGGTACAGTAGGTAGACTAGCCCACCACCACGAGGTGGTACATAGTAGGGTACAGTAGGTAGACTAGCCCAGCACCACGAGGTGGTACATATCAGGGTACAGTAGGTAGACTAGCCCACCACCACGAGGTGGTACATAGTAGGGTACAGTAGGTAGACTAGCCCACCACCACGAGGTGGTACGTAGTAGGGTACAGTAGGTAGACTAGCCCACCATCACGAGGTGGTACGTAGTGGGGTACAGTAGGTAGACTAGCGCACCACCACTAGGTGGTACGTAGTAGGGTACAGTAGGTAGACTAGCCCACCACCACGAGGTGGTACGTATAGGGGTACAGTAGGTAGACTAGCCCACCACCACGAGGTGGTACGTAGTAGGGTACAGTAGGTAGACTAGCCCACCACCACGAGGTGGTACGTAGTAGGGTACAGTAGGTAGACTAGCCCACCACCACGAGGTGGTACGTAGTAGGGTACAGTAGGTAGACTAGCCCACCACCACGAGGTGGTACGTAGTAGGGTACAGTAGGTAGACTAGCCCACCACCACGAGGTGGTACATAGTAGGGTACAGTAGGTAGACTAGCCCACCACCACGAGGTGGTACATAGTAGGGTACAGTAGGTAGACTAGCCCATCACCACTAGGTGGTACATAGTAGGGTACAGTAGGTAGACTAGCCCACCACCACGAGGTGGTACATAGTAGGGTACAGTAGGTAGACTAGCCCACCACCACGAGGTGGTACGTAGTAGGGTACAGTAGGTAGACTAGCCCACCACCACGGGGTGGTACATAGTAGGGTACAGTAGGTAGACTAGCCCAGCACCACGAGGTGGTTCATATCAGGGTACAGTAGGTAGACTAGCCCAGCACCACGAGGTGGTACGTATCAGGGTACAGTAGGTAGACTAGCCCACCACCACGAGGTGGTACGTAGTAGGGTACAGTAGGTAGACTAGCCCAGCACCGCGAGGTGGTACATATCAGGGTACAGTAGGTAGACTAGCCCACCACCACGAGGTGGTACATATCAGGGTACAGTAGGTAGACTAGCCCAGCACCACGAGGTGGTACATATCAGGGTACAGTAGGTAGACTAGCCCACCACCACGAGGTGGTACGTAGTAGGGTACAGTAGGTAGACTAGCCCAGCACCACGAGGTGGTACATATCAGGGTACAGTAGGTAGACTAGCCCACCACCACGAGGTGGTACATAGTAGGGTACAGTAGGTAGACTAGCCCACCACCACGAGGTGGTACATAGTAGGGTACAGTAGGTAGACTAGCCCACCACCACGAGGTGGTACGTAGTAGGGTACAGTAGGTAGACTAGCCCAGCACCACGAGGTGGTACATATCAGGGTACAGTAGGTAGACTAGCCCACCACCACGAGGTGGTACGTAGTAGGTACAGTAGGTAGACTAGCCCACCACCACGAGGTGGTACATAGTAGGTAACAGTAGGTAGACTAGCCCACCACCACGAGGTGGTACGTAGTTGGGTACAGTAGGTAGACTAGCCCACCACCACGAGGTGGTACATAGTAGGGTACAGTAGGTAGACTAGCCCAGCACCACGAGGTGGTACATATCAGGGTACAGTAGGTAGACTAGCCCACCACCACGAGGTGGTACATAGTAGGGTACAGTAGGTAGACTAGCCCACCACCACGAGGTGGTACGTAGTAGGGTACAGTAGTTAGACTAGCCCACCATCACGAGGTGGTACGTAGTGGGGTACAGTAGGTAGACTAGCGCACCACCACTAGGTGGTACGTAGTAGGGTACAGTAGGTAGACTAGCCCACCACCACGAGGTGGTACGTATAGGGGTACAGTAGGTAGACTAGCCCACCACCACGAGGTGGTACGTAGTAGGGTACAGTAGGTAGACTAGCCCACCACCACGAGGTGGTACGTAGTGGGGTACAGTAGGTAGACTAGCCCACCACCACGAGGTGGTACGTAGTAGGGTACAGTAGGTAGACTAGCCCACCACCACGAGGTGGTACGTAGTAGGGTACAGTAGGTAGACTAGCCCACCACCACAAGGTGGTACATAGTAGGGTACAGTAGGTAGACTAGCCCACCACCACGAGGTGGTACATAGTAGGGTACAGTAGGTAGACTAGCCCATCACCACTAGGTGGTACATAGTAGGGTACAGTAGGTAGACTAGCCCACCACCACGAGGTGGTACATAGTAGGGTACAGTAGGTAGACTAGCCCACCACCACGAGGTGGTACGTAGTAGGGTACAGTAGGTAGACTAGCCCACCACCACGAGGTGGTACATAGTAGGGTACAGTAGGTAGACTAGCCCACCACCACGAGGTGGTACATAGTAGGGTACAGTAGGTAGACTAGCCCACCACCACGAGGTGGTACATAGTAGGGTACAGTAGGTAGACTAGCCCACCACCACGAGGTGGTACGTAGTAGGGTACAGTAGGTAGACTAGCCCACCACCACGAGGTGGTACGTAGTAGGGTACAGTAGGTAGACTAGCCCACCACCACGAGGTGGTACATAGTAGGGTACAGTAGGTAGACTAGCCCACCACCACGGGGTGGTACATAGTAGGGTACAGTAGGTAGACTATCCCATCACCACTAGGTGGTACATAGTAGGGTACAGTAGGTAGACTAGCCCACCACCACGAGGTGGTACATAGTAGGGTACAGTAGGTAGACTAGCCCACCACCACGAGGTGGTACGTAGTAGGGTACAGTAGGTAGACTAGCCCACCACCACGAGGTGGTACATAGTAGGGTACAGTAGGTAGACTAGCCCACCACCACGAGGTGGTACGTAGTAGGGTACAGTAGGTAGACTAGCCCACCACCACGAGGTGGTACGTAGTAGGGTACAGTAGGTAGACTAGCCCACCACCACGAGGTGGTACATAGTAGGGTACAGTAGGTAGACTAGCCCACCACCACGAGGTGGTACATAGTAGGGTACAGTAGGTAGACTAGCCCACCACCACGAGGTGGTACATAGTAGGGTACAGTAGGTAGACTAGCCCACCACCACGAGGTGGTACGTAGTAGGGTACAGTAGGTAGACTAGCCCACCACCACGAGGTGGTACATAGTAGGGTACAGTAGGTAGACTAGCCCACCACCACGAGGTGGTACGTAGTGGGGTACAGTAGGTAGACTAGCCCACCACCACGAGGTGGTACGTAGTGTGGTACAGTAGGTAGACTAGCGCACCACCACTAGGTGGTACGTAGTAGGGTACAGTAGTTAGACTAGCGTACCACCACGAGGTGGTACATAGTAGGGTACAGTAGGTAGACTAGCCCACCACCACGAGGTGGTACATAGTAGGGTACAGTAGGTAGACTAGCCCACCACCACGAGGTGGTACGTAGTAGGGTACAGTAGGTAGACTAGCCCACCACCACGAGGTGGTACGTAGTAGGGTACAGTAGGTAGACTAGCCCACCACCACGAGGTGGTACATAGTAGGGTACAGTAGGTAGACTAGCCCACCACCACGAGGTGGTACATAGTAGGGTACAGTAGGTAGACTAGCCCACCACCACGAGGTGGTACATAGTAGGGTACAGTAGGTAGACTAGCCCACCACCACGAGGTGGTACGTAGTAGGGTACAGTAGGTAGACTAGCCCACCACCACGAGGTGGTACATAGTAGGGTACAGTAGGTAGACTAGCCCACCACCACGAGGTGGTACATAGTAGGGTACAGTAGGTAGACTAGCCCACCACCACGAGGTGGTACATAGTAGGGTACAGTAGGTAGACTAGCCCACCACCACGAGGTGGTACGTAGTAGGGTACAGTAGGTAGACTAGCCCACCACCACGAGGTGGTACGTAGTAGGGTACAGTAGGTAGACTAGCCCACCACCACGAGGTGGTACATAGTAGGGTACAGTAGGTAGACTAGCCCACCACCACGAGGTGGTACGTAGTAGGGTACAGTAGGTAGACTAGCCCACCACCACGAGGTGGTACATAGTCAGGGTACAGTAGGTAGACTAGCCCACCACCACGAGGTGGTACATAGTAGGGTACAGTAGGTAGACTAGCCCACCACCACGAGGTGGTACGTAGTAGGGTACAGTAGGTAGACTAGCCCACCACCACGAGGTGGTACATAGTAGGGTACAGTAGGTAGACTAGCCCACCACCACGAGGTGGTACATAGTAGGGTACAGTAGGTAGACTAGCCCACCACCACGAGGTGGTACGTAGTAGGGTACAGTAGGTAGACTAGCCCACCACCACGAGGTGGTACGTAGTAGGGTACAGTAGGTAGACTAGCCCAGCACCACGAGGTGGTACATAGTCAGGGTACAGTAGGTAGACTAGCCCACCACCACGAGGTGGTACATAGTAGGGTACAGTAGGTAGACTAGCCCACCACCACGAGGTGGTACGTAGTAGGGTACAGTAGGTAGACTAGCCCACCACCACGAGGTGGTACGTAGTAGGGTACAGTAGGTAGACTAGCCCACCACCACGAGGTGGTACATAGTAGGGTACAGTAGGTAGACTAGCCCACCACCACGAGGTGGTACGTAGTAGGGTACAGTAGGTAGACTAGCCCAGCACCACGAGGTGGTACATATCAGGGTACAGTAGGTAGACTAGCCCACCACCACGAGGTGGTACATAGTAGGGTACAGTAGGTAGACTAGCCCAGCACCACGAGGTGGTACATAGTAGGGTACAGTAGGTAGACTAGCCCACCACCACGAGGTGGTACGTAGTAGGGTACAGTAGGTAGACTAGCCCACCACCACGAGGTGGTACATATCAGGGTACAGTAGGTAGACTAGCCCAGCACCACGAGGTGGTACATAGTCAGGGTACAGTAGGTAGACTAGCCCACCACCACGAGGTGGTACGTAGTAGGGTACAGTAGGTAGACTAGCCCAGCACCACGAGGTGGTACATATCAGGGTACAGTAGGTAGACTAGCCCACCACCACGAGGTGGTACGTAGTAGGGTACAGTAGGTAGACTAGCCCACCACCACGAGGTGGTACATAGTAGGTAACAGTAGGTAGACTAGCCCACCACCACGAGGTGGTACGTAGTAGGGTACAGTAGGTAGACTAGCCCACCACCACGAGGTGGTACATAGTAGGGTACAGTAGGTAGACTAGCCCACCACCACGAGGTGGTACATAGTAGGGTACAGTAGGTAGACTAGCCCACCACCACGAGGTGGTACATAGTAGGGTACAGTAGGTAGACTAGCCCACCACCACGAGGTGGTACGTAGTAGGGTACAGTAGTTAGACTAGCCCACCATCACGAGGTGGTACGTAGTGGGGTACAGTAGGTAGACTAGCGCACCACCACTAGGTGGTACGTAGTAGGGTACAGTAGGTAGACTAGCCCACCACCACGAGGTGGTACGTAGTAGGGGTACAGTAGGTAGACTAGCCCACCACCACGAGGTGGTACGTAGTAGGGTACAGTAGGTAGACTAGCCCACCACCACGAGGTGGTACGTAGTAGGGTACAGTAGGTAGACTAGCCCACCACCACGAGGTGGTACGTAGTAGGGTACAGTAGGTAGACTAGCCCACCACCACGAGGTGGTACGTAGTAGGGTACAGTAGGTAGACTAGCCCACCACCACGAGGTGGTACATAGTAGGGTACAGTAGGTAGACTAGCCCACCACCACGAGGTGGTACATAGTAGGGTACAGTAGGTAGACTAGCCCATCACCACTAGGTGGTACATAGTAGGGTACAGTAGGTAGACTAGCCCACCACCACGAGGTGGTACATAGTAGGGTACAGTAGGTAGACTAGCCCACCACCACGAGGTGGTACGTAGTAGGGTACAGTAGGTAGACTAGCCCACCACCACGAGGTGGTACATAGTAGGGTACAGTAGGTAGACTAGCCCACCACCACGAGGTGGTACATAGTCAGGGTACAGTAGGTAGACTAGCCCAGCACCACGAGGTGGTACATAGTAGGGTACAGTAGGTAGACTAGCCCACCACCACGAGGTGGTACGTAGTAGGGTACAGTAGGTAGACTAGCCCACCACCACGAGGTGGTACATAGTCAGGGTACAGTAGGTAGACTAGCCCACCACCACGAGGTGGTACATAGTAGGGTACAGTAGGTAGACTAGCCCACCACCACGAGGTGGTACATAGTAGGGTACAGTAGGTAGACTAGCCCACCACCACGAGGTGGTACGTAGTAGGGTACAGTAGGTAGACTAGCCCACCACCACGAGGTGGTACATAGTAGGGTACAGTAGGTAGACTAGCCCACCACCACGAGGTGGTACATAGTAGGGTACAGTAGGTAGACTAGCCCACCACCACGAGGTGGTACATAGTAGGGTACAGTAGGTAGACTAGCCCACCACCACGAGGTGGTACGTAGTAGGGTACAGTAGGTAGACTAGCCCACCACCACGAGGTGGTACGTAGTAGGGTACAGTAGGTAGACTAGCCCACCACCACGAGGTGGTACATAGTAGGGTACAGTAGGTAGACTAGCCCACCACCACGAGGTGGTACATAGTAGGGTACAGTAGGTAGACTAGCCCACCACCACGAGGTGGTACGTAGTAGGGTACAGTAGGTAGACTAGCCCACCACCACGAGGTGGTACATAGTAGGGTACAGTAGGTAGACTAGCCCACCACCACGAGGTGGTACGTAGTAGGGTACAGTAGGTAGACTAGCCCACCACCACGAGGTGGTACGTAGTAGGGTACAGTAGGTAGACTAGCCCACCACCACGAGGTGGTACGTAGTAGGGTACAGTAGGTAGACTAGCCCACCACCACGAGGTGGTACGTAGTAGGGTACAGTAGGTAGACTAGCCCACCACCACGAGGTGGTACGTAGTAGGGTACAGTAGGTAGACTAGCCCACCACCACGAGGTGGTACATAGTAGGGTACAGTAGGTAGACTAGCCCACCACCACGAGGTGGTACGTAGTAGGGTACAGTAGGTAGACTAGCCCACCACCACGAGGTGGTACGTAGTAGGGTACAGTAGGTAGACTAGCCCACCACCACGAGGTGGTACATAGTAGGGTACAGTAGGTAGACTAGCCCACCACCACGAGGTGGTACATAGTAGGGTACAGTAGGTAGACTAGCCCACCACCACGAGGTGGTACATAGTAGGGTACAGTAGGTAGACTAGCCCACCACCACGAGGTGGTACGTAGTAGGGTACAGTAGGTAGACTAGCCCACCACCACGAGGTGGTACATAGTAGGGTACAGTAGGTAGACTAGCCCACCACCACGAGGTGGTACATAGTAGGGTACAGTAGGTAGACTAGCCCACCACCACGAGGTGGTACATAGTAGGGTACAGTAGGTAGACTAGCCCACCACCACGAGGTGGTACGTAGTAGGGTACAGTAGGTAGACTAGCCCACCACCACGAGGTGGTACATAGTAGGGTACAGTAGGTAGACTAGCCCACCACCACGAGGTGGTACATAGTAGGGTACAGTAGGTAGACTAGCCCACCACCACGAGGTGGTACGTAGTAGGGTACAGTAGGTAGACTAGCCCAGCACCACGAGGTGGTACATATCAGGGTACAGTAGGTAGACTAGCCCACCACCACGAGGTGGTACGTAGTAGGGTACAGTAGGTAGACTAGCCCACCACCACGAGGTGGTACATAGTAGGTACAGTAGGTAGACTAGCCCACCACCACGAGGTGGTACGTAGTAGGGTACAGTAGGTAGACTAGCCCACCACCACGAGGTGGTACATAGTAGGGTACAGTAGGTAGACTAGCCCACCACCACGAGGTGGTACATATCAGGGTACAGTAGGTAGACTAGCCCACCACCACGAGGTGGTACATAGTAGGGTACAGTAGGTAGACTAGCCCACCACCACGAGGTGGTACGTAGTAGGGTACAGTAGTTAGACTAGCCCACCACCACGAGGTGGTACGTAGTAGGGTACAGTAGGTAGACTAGCCCACCACCACGAGGTGGTACGTAGTAGGGTACAGTAGGTAGACTAGCCCACCACCACGAGGTGGTACGTAGTAGGGGTACAGTAGGTAGACTAGCCCACCACCACGAGGTGGTACGTAGTAGGGTACAGTAGGTAGACTAGCCCACCACCACGAGGTGGTACGTAGTAGGGTACAGTAGGTAGACTAGCCCACCACCACGAGGTGGTACGTAGTAGGGTACAGTAGGTAGACTAGCCCACCACCACGAGGTGGTACGTAGTAGGGTACAGTAGGTAGACTAGCCCACCACCACAAGGTGGTACATAGTAGGGTACAGTAGGTAGACTAGCCCACCACCACGAGGTGGTACATAGTAGGGTACAGTAGGTAGACTAGCCCATCACCACGAGGTGGTACATAGTAGGGTACAGTAGGTAGACTAGCCCACCACCACGAGGTGGTACATAGTAGGGTACAGTAGGTAGACTAGCCCACCACCACGAGGTGGTACGTAGTAGGGTACAGTAGGTAGACTAGCCCACCACCACGAGGTGGTACATAGTAGGGTACAGTAGGTAGACTAGCCCACCACCACGAGGTGGTACATAGTAGGGTACAGTAGGTAGACTAGCCCACCACCACGAGGTGGTACATAGTAGGGTACAGTAGGTAGACTAGCCCACCACCACGAGGTGGTACGTAGTAGGGTACAGTAGTTAGACTAGCCCACCACCACGAGGTGGTACGTAGTAGGGTACAGTAGGTAGACTAGCCCACCACCACGAGGTGGTACATAGTAGGGTACAGTAGTTAGACTAGCGCACCACCACGGGGTGGTACATAGTAGGGTACAGTAGGTAGACTATCCCATCACCACTAGGTGGTACATAGTAGGGTACAGTAGGTAGACTAGCCCACCATCACGAGGTGGTACATAGTAGGGTACAGTAGGTAGACTAGCCCACCACCACGAGGTGGTACGTAGTAGGGTACAGTAGGTAGACTAGCCCACCACCACGAGGTGGTACATAGTAGGGTACAGTAGGTAGACTAGCCCACCACCACGAGGTGGTACGTAGTAGGGTACAGTAGTTAGACTAGCCCACCACCACGAGGTGGTACGTAGTAGGGTACAGTAGGTAGACTAGCCCACCACCACGAGGTGGTACATAGTAGGGTACAGTAGGTAGACTATCCCATCACCACTAGGTGGTACATAGTAGGGTACAGTAGGTAGACTAGCCCACCACCACGAGGTGGTACATAGTAGGGTACAGTAGGTAGACTAGCCCACCACCACGAGGTGGTACGTAGTAGGGTACAGTAGTTAGACTAGCGCACCACCACGGGGTGGTACATAGTAGGGTACAGTAGGTAGACTAGCCCACCACCACGAGGTGGTACGTAGTGGGGTACAGTAGGTAGACTAGCCCACCACCACGAGGTGGTACGTAGTGTGGTACAGTAGGTAGACTAGCGCACCACCACTAGGTGGTACGTAGTAGGGTACAGTAGTTAGACTAGCGTACCACCACGAGGTGGTACATAGTAGGGTACAGTAGGTAGATTAGCCCACCACCACGAGGTGGTACATAGTAGGGTACAGTAGGTAGATTAGCCCACCACCACGAGGTGGTACGTAGTGGGGTACAGTAGGTAGACTAGCCCACCACCACGAGGTGGTACGTAGTAGGGTACAGTAGGTAGACTAGCCCACCACCACGAGGTGGTACGTAGTAGGGTACAGTAGTTAGACTAGCGCACCACCACGGGGTGGTACATAGTAGGGTACAGTAGGTAGACTAGCCCACCACCACGAGGTGGTACGTAGTGGGGTACAGTAGGTAGACTAGCCCACCACCACGAGGTGGTACGTAGTAGGGTACAGTAGGTAGACTAGCCCACCACCACGAGGTGGTACGTAGTAGGGTACAGTAGGTAGACTAGCCCACCACCACGAGGTGGTACGTAGTAGGGTACAGTAGGTAGACTAGCCCGCCACCACGAGGTGGTACATAGTAGGGTACAGTAGGTAGACTAGCCCACCACCACGAGGTGGTACATAGTAGGGTACAGTAGGTAGACTAGCCCACCACCACGAGGTGGTACGTAGTAGGGTACAGTAGGTAGACTAGCCCACCACCACGAGGTGGTACGTAGTAGGGTACAGTAGGTAGACTAGCCCGCCACCACGAGGTGGTACGTAGTAGGGTACAGTAGGTAGACTAGCCCGCCACCACGAGGTGGTACGTAGTAGGGTACAGTAGGTAGACTAGCCCGCCACCACGAGGTGGTACGTAGTAGGGTACAGTAGGTAGACTAGCCCACCACCACGAGGTGGTACATAGTAGGGTACAGTAGGTAGACTAGCCCACCACCACGAGGTGGTACGTAGAAGGGTACAGTAGGTAGACTAGCGCACCACCACGTGGTGGTACATAGTAGGGTACAGTAGGTAGACTAGCCCACCACCACGAGGTGGTACATAGTAGGGTACAGTAGGTAGACTAGCCCACCACCACGAGGTGGTACGTAGAAGGGTACAGTAGGTAGACTAGCCCACCACCACGAGGTGGTACGTAGTAGGGTACAGTAGGTAGACTAGCCCGCCACCACGAGGTGGTACGTAGTAGGGTACAGTAGGTAGACTAGCCCGCCACCACGAGGTGGTACGTAGTAGGGTACAGTAGGTAGACTAGCCCACCACCACGAGGTGGTACATAGTAGGGTACAGTAGGTAGACTAGCCCACCACCACGAGGTGGTACGTAGAAGGGTACAGTAGTTAGACTAGCGCACCACCACGTGGTGGTACATAGTAGGGTACAGTAGGTAGACTAGCCCACCACCACGAGGTGGTACATAGTAGGGTACAGTAGGTAGACTAGCCCACCACCACGAGGTGGTACGTAGAAGGGTACAGTAGGTAGACTAGCCCACCACCACGAGGTGGTACGTAGTAGGGTACAGTAGGTAGACTAGCCCGCCACCACGAGGTGGTACGTAGTAGGGTACAGTAGGTAGACTAGCCCGCCACCACGAGGTGGTACGTAGTAGGGTACAGTAGGTAGACTAGCCCGCCACCACGAGGTGGTACGTAGTAGGGTACAGTAGGTAGACTAGCCCACCACCACGAGGTGGTACATAGTAGGGTACAGTAGGTAGACTAGCCCACCACCACGAGGTGGTACGTAGAAGGGTACAGTAGGTAGACTAGCCCACCACCACGAGGTGGTACATAGTAGGGTACAGTAGGTAGACTAGCCCACCACCACGAGGTGGTACATAGTAGGGTACAGTAGGTAGACTAGCCCACCACCACAAGGTGGTACATAGTAGGGTACAGTAGGTAGACTAGCCCACCACCACGAGGTGGTACATAGTAGGGTACAGTAGGTAGACTAGCCCACCACCACGAGGTGGTACATTAGGGTACAGTAGTTAGACTAGCGCACCACCACGTGGTGGTACATAGTAGACATCTCGGCGGCCTCGTGTCCCTTAGTTGGTCTTGATTATATTGGTAAACAGTTTGTACATTATCCTCAATGTATTTGAGATAACCAACATTTACCATCCTCGCCATTGGGATGGTTAATAAGAGAATTATCAACTCGGTTATTACATACTTTGACACCGTTTTTAGTGAATTCTTAAATCCTGCATATAGCCGCTAGCGGTAGCTAATAATTTATCATTTTTTTGTATAGGTTAGATGGCCTTCCATACAGCAGTTGACATAATGACAAAATAGCTATAGTAATAGTAACCTATAACACTATTTGGCAGTCATTTAAAATACTTAATCAAGGGGGGTGTAACCCAACCCCCCTTAAATGATTTAATTTATGGTAAGTCTAGTTTGTTTTAGTTGTAAGAGCAGAGTCACTAATAACTTTAGTAAACTTATACGTTTTAGCGGCATCCAAGTAGGAGCTTGCTATTCCTTCGGAGTTGTTCGTTCTGACAGCGCGGAGGAACGCAGATAGTTCCGCCTTGTAGGGATCCTCGGACGGGAACTTGTAAAGGGCAATTCTATCATCGTCGAATCGAACTCGCAGCTCGCACTCGGATGAGTGTGGATCGGTTAGAGTCAACCTCAATCCGTCCATAATCACCTCGACCTCAACCTCGTACCGCCGACCGTGCAAAGCGATAGTGTGCAGCATAG
The DNA here is from genome assembly GCA_032718475.1 of Nemertoderma westbladi. NCBI lineage: Eukaryota > Metazoa > Xenacoelomorpha > Nemertodermatida > Nemertodermatidae > Nemertoderma > Nemertoderma westbladi. The sequence goes on from JAUCBJ010003156.1 coordinate 45,021, forward strand.
ACCCCACCGCCCCATTCCGAAACTTCCAATGAGAAGCGGTGACCCGCGGTATCCGGTTGCTAGGAGACAGAGCCAGGTCTACATCGTGTATATTGGGTTGCTTTGCAACCAACTGACTTGCCGGCTCATCGGCTGACACTACGTGACTTCGAACGCTATCCAATTCTATCTCGCCTACAAGGTATCGCGCCAAGTCGCACACGTGTGTTGCCTGTTCGACCACAGGCCCCCCGCTGAGTGAGATGTCCCAGAAAAACGGCTGCACCATCCGTGAGTAGGAGCAATAGTACTGGCACTTATAGGCCATGACGACGCCACTCCGAGCGGCCATTAATTCCCGCATTTTTTTTACTCCGCTGTGGTACCGAAACACCAACCGAAACACAGCATCCACGCTCCCGGCGAGCGGTTTCCAACGTCTCGAGATACTCTTCAAACTCCGAGAATGGTATCAATGAGAGCGGTTTCTCAATAAACGCGTGAATCCCACGCTGAATGCATCTCAATTCCAATGGATGCCGTAAAGAACCGTGAGACAAGGGAGGGACACCAATAAACACTGCGTCTATTCTTTCGCCTTCTGTTTCTGATAAAAACGTGTCAATAGAAGAATAAACAACGCATTGTCTGTAGATATGGGCTGCGATGCTGGATAGACGCGTCTCCAGGACTTGCTTAGCTTTGTCCACTACCGGGTTTACAATTGCAACCACTCGAACCCCGTCCATTGATTCTAGTCTAGAGGCGTGATCCCACGGTCCATTTTCCGAGCCGCCGAAGTTCACGGCCCCAGCGCCAATAAATGCTATACATAAATCCTGGTCGCGTTCACCTGCAGTCGTTTTATATGCCATTAGACTTTTTTCTTACAAATATACTTTTTTTGCAATAATTACACCTCTGCGAAGTCTTGAGCCATTTATTATTTACAGGAGTAACTTTATAAACTACGTCAACTACACAATATCAACTTTATACACTATCAACTTAATACACTATCAACTTTATAAACTATCAACTTTATAGACAATCAACTTTATACACTACCAACTTTATAGACAATCAACTTTATACACTATCAACGTTATACTCTATCAACTTTATAGACTATCAACTTTATAGACTATCAACTTTATACACTATTAACTTTATATACTAGCAACTTTATAGACTATCAACCTTATAGACTATCAACTTTATACACTATCAACTTTATAGACTGTCCACTTTATACACTATCAACGTTATACACTCTCAACATTATACACTATCAAGTTTATAGACTATCAACTTTATAGACTATCAACTTTATAGACTATAAACTTTATAGACTATCAACTTTATAGACTATCAACTTTATAGACTATCACCTTTACAGACTATCAACTTTATAGACTATCAACTTTATAGACTATCAACTTTATAGACTATCAACTTTATAGACCATTAACTTTATACACTATCAACTTTATAGACTATCAACTTTATACAATATCAACTTTATACACTATCAACTTAATACACTATCAACTTAATAAACTATCAACTTTATAGACTATCAACTTTATAAACTATCAACATTATAGACTATCCACTTTATACACTATCAACTTTATAGACTGTCAACTTTATACACTATCAACTTTATACACTATCAACTTTATAGACTATCAACTTTATAGACGATCAACTTTATAGACTATCAACTTTATACACTATCAACTTTATACACTATCAACTTTATACACTATCAACTTTATACACTATCAACTTTATAGACTATCAACTTTATACACTATCAACTTTATAGACGATCAACTTTATAGACTATCAACTTTATACACTATCAACTTTATACACTATCAACTTTATACACTATCAAATATATACACTATCAACTTTATAGACTATCAACTTTATACACTATCAACTTTATACACTATCAACTTTATAGACTATCAACTTTATAGACGATCAACTTTATAGACTATCAACTTTATACACTATCAACTTTATACACTATCAACTTTATACACTATCAAATTTATACACTATCAACTTTATAGACTATCAACTTTATACACTATCAACTTTATACACTATCAACTTTATAGACTATCAACTTTATAGACGATCAACTTTATAGACTATCAACTTTATACACTATCAACTTTATACATTATCAAATTTATACACTATCAACTTTATATACTATCAACTTTATACACTATCAACTTTATACACTATCAACTTTATAGACTATCAACTTTATAGACTATCAACTTTATAGACTATCAACTTTATAGACTATCAACTTTATACACTATTAACTTTATATACTAGCAACTTTATAGACTATCAACCTTATAGACTATCAACTTTATACACTATCAACTTTATAGACTGTCCACTTTATACACTATCAACGTTATACACTCTCAACATTATACACTATCAAGTTTATAGACTATCAACTTTATAGACTATCAACTTTATAGACTATAAACTTTATAGACTATCAACTTTATAGACTATCAACTTTATAGACTATCACCTTTACAGACTATCAACTTTATAGACTATCAACTTTATAGACTATCAACTTTATAGACTATCAACTTTATAGACCATTAACTTTATACACTATCAACTTTATAGACTATCAACTTTATACAATATCAACTTTATACACTATCAACTTAATACACTATCAACTTAATAAACTATCAACTTTATAGACTATCAACTTTATAAACTTTATAGACGATCAACTTTATACACTATCAACTTTATAGACTATCAACTTTATAGACGATCAACTTTATAGACTATCAACTTTATACACTATCAACTTTATACACTATCAACTTTATACACTATCAACTTTATAGACTATCAACTTTATAGACTATCAACTTTATACACTATCAACTTTATACACTATCAACTTTATACACTATCAAATTTATACACTATCAACTTTATAGACTATCAACTTTATACACTATCAACTTTATACACTATCAACTTTATAGACTATCAACTTTATAGACGATCAACTTTATAGACTATCAACTTTATACACTATCAACTTTATACATTATCAAATTTATACACTATCAACTTTATAGACTATCAACTTTATAGACTATCAACTTTATACACTATCAACTTTATAGACTATCAACTTTATACACTATCAACTTTATAGACTATCAACTTTATACACTATCAACTTTATAGACTATCAACTTTATACACTGTCAACTTTATAGACTATCAACTTTATACACTATCAACTTTATACACTATCAACTTTATAGACTATCAACTTTATAGACGATCAACTTTATAGACTATCAACTTTATACACTATCAACTTTATACACTATCAACTTTATACACTATCAACTTTATACACTATCAAATTTATACACTATCAACTTTATAGACTATCAACTTTATACACTATCAACTTTATACACTATCAACTTTATAGACTATCAACTTTATAGACGATCAACTTTATAGACTATCAACTTTATACACTATCAACTTTATACACTATCAACTTTATACACTATCAAATTTATACACTATAAACTTTATAGACTATCAACCTTATACACTATCAACTTTATACACTATCAACTTTATACACTATCAAATTTATACACTATCAACTTTATAGACTATCAACTTTATACACTATCAACTTTATACACTATCAACTTTATACACTATCAAATTTATACACTATCAACTTTATAGACTATCAACTTTATACACTATCAACTTTATACACTATCAACTTTATACACTATCAAATTTATACACTATCAACTTTATAGACTATCAACTTTATACACTATCAACTTTATACACTATCAACTTTATAGACTATCAACTTTATAGACGATCAACTTTATAGACTATCAACTTTATAGACTATCAACTTTATACACTATCAACTTTATACACTATCAACTTTATACACTATCAAATATATACACTATCAACTTTATAGACTATCAACTTTATACACTATCAACTTTATAGACTATCAACTTTATAGACGATCAACTTTCTATCAACTTTATACATTATCAACTTTATAGACTCCACTTTAACACTATCAACTTTATACACTATCAACTTTATAGACTATCAACTTTATACACTATCAACTTTATAGACTATCAACTTTATACACTATCAACTTTATACACTATCAACTTTATAGACTATCAACTTTATAGACGATCAACTTTATAGACTATCAACTTTATACACTATCAACTTTATACACTATCAACTTTATACACTATCAACTTTATACACTATCAACTTTATAGACTATCAACTTTATACACTATCAACTTTATACACTATCAACTTTATACACTATCAACTTTATAGACGATCAACTTTATAGACTATCAACTTTATACACTATCAACTTTATACACTATCAACTTTATACACTATCAAATATATACACTATCAACTTTATACACTATCAACTTTATACACTATCAACTTTATACACTATCAACTTTATACACTATCAACTTTATAGACTATCAACTTTATAGACGATCAACTTTATAGACTATCAACTTTATACACTATCAACTTTATACACTATCAACTTTATACACTATCAAATTTATACACTATCAACTTTATAGACTATCAACTTTATACACTATCAACTTTATACACTATCAACTTTATACACTATCAAATTTATACACTATCAACTTTATAGACTATCAACTTTATACACTATCAACTTTATACACTATCAACTTTATAGACTATCAACTTTATACACTATCAACTTTATACACTATCAACTTTATACACTATCAACTTTATAGACTATCAACTTTATACACTATCAACTTTATACACTATCAACTTTATACACTATCAACTTTATAGACGATCAACTTTATAGACTATCAACTTTATACACTATCAACTTTATACACTATCAACTTTATACACTATCAAATATATACACTATCAACTTTATAGACTATCAACTTTATACACTATCAACTTTATACACTATCAACTTTATAGACTATCAACTTTATAGACGATCAACTTTATAGACTATCAACTTTATACACTATCAACTTTATACACTATCAACTTTATACACTATCAAATTTATACACTATCAACTTTATAGACTATCAACTTTATACACTATCAAGTTTATACACTATCAACTTTATAGACTATCAACTTTATAGACGATCAACTTTATAGACTATCAACTTTATACACTATCAACTTTATACACTATCAAATTTATACACTATCAACTTTATAGACTATCAACTTTATACACTATCAACTTTATACACTATCAACTTTATAGACTATCAACTTTATACACTATCAACTTTATACACTATCAACTTTATACACTATCAACTTTATAGACTATCAACTTTATAGACGATCAACTTTATAGACTATCAACTTTATACACTATCAACTTTATACACTATCAACTTTATACACTATCAACTTTATACACTATCAAATTTATACACTATCAACTTTATACACTATCAACTTTATAGACTATCAACTTTATAGAAGATCAACTTTATAGACTATCAACTTTATACACTATCAACTTTATACACTATCAAATTTATACACTATCAACTTTATAGACTATCAACTTTATACACTATCAACTTTATACACTATCAACTTTATAGACTATCAACTTTATACACTATCAACTTTATACACTATCAACTTTATACACTATCAAATTTATACACTATCAACTTTATAGACTATCAACTTTATACACTATCAACTTTATACACTATCAACTTTATAGACTATCAACTTTATACACTATCAAATTTATACACTATCAAATTTATACACTATCAACTTTATAGACTATCAACTTTATACACTATCAACTTTATACACTATCAACTTTATAGACTATCAACTTTATACACTATCAACTTTATAGATTATCAACTTTATACACTATCAACTTTATAGACTATCAACTTTATAGACTATCAACTTTATACACTATGAACTTTATACACTATCAACTTTATAGACTATCAACTTTATACACTATCAACTTTATAGATTATCAACTTTATACACTATCAACTTTATAGACTATCAACTTTATACACTATCAACTTTATAGACTATCAACTTTATACACTATCAACTTTATAGACTATCAACTTTATACACTATCAACTTTATACACTATCAACTTTATAGACTATCAACTTTATACACTATCAACTTTATACACTATCAACTTTATACACTATCAACTTTATACACTATCAACTTTATAGACTATCAACTTTATACACTATCAACTTTATACACTATCAACTTTATACACTATCAACTTTATAGACGATCAACTTTATAGACTATCAACTTTATACACTATCAACTTTATACACTATCAACTTTATACACTATCAAATATATACACTATCAACTTTATACACTATCAACTTTATACACTATCAACTTTATACACTATCAACTTTATACACTATCAACTTTATAGACTATCAACTTTATAGACGATCAACTTTATAGACTATCAACTTTATACACTATCAACTTTATACACTATCAACTTTATACACTATCAAATTTATACACTATCAACTTTATAGACTATCAACTTTATACACTATCAACTTTATACACTATCAACTTTATAGACTATCAACTTTATAGACGATCAACTTTATAGACTATCAACTTTATACACTATCAACTTTATACACTATCAACTTTATACACTATCAACTTTATAGACTATCAACTTTATACACTATCAACTTTATACACTATCAACTTTATACACTATCAACTTTATAGACGATCAACTTTATAGACTATCAACTTTATACACTATCAACTTTATACACTATCAACTTTATACACTATCAAATATATACACTATCAACTTTATAGACTATCAACTTTATACACTATCAACTTTATACACTATCAACTTTATAGACGATCTACTTTATAGACTATCAACTTTATACACTATCAACTTTATACACTATCAACTTTATACACTATCAAATATATACACTATCAACTTTATAGACTATCAACTTTATACACTATCAACTTTATACACTATCAACTTTATAGACTATCAACTTTATAGACGATCAACTTTATAGACTATCAAATTTATACACTATCAACTTTATACACTATCAACTTTATACACTATCAAATTTATACACTATCAACTTTATAGACTATCAACTTTATACACTATCAAGTTTATACACTATCAACTTTATAGACTATCAACTTTATAGACGATCAACTTTATAGACTATCAACTTTATACACTATCAACTTTATACACTATCAAATTTATACACTATCAACTTTATAGACTATCAACTTTATACACTATCAACTTTATACACTATCAACTTTATAGACTATCAACTTTATACACTATCAACTTTATACACTATCAACTTTATACACTATCAACTTTATAGACTATCAACTTTATAGACGATCAACTTTATAGACTATCAACTTTATACACTATCAACTTTATACACTATCAACTTTATACACTATCAACTTTATACACTATCAAATTTATACACTATCAACTTTATACACTATCAACTTTATAGACTATCAACTTTATAGAAGATCAACTTTATAGACTATCAACTTTATACACTATCAACTTTATACACTATCAAATTTATACACTATCAACTTTATAGACTATCAACTTTATACACTATCAACTTTATACACTATCAACTTTATAGACTATCAACTTTATACACTATCAACTTTATACACTATCAACTTTATACACTATCAAATTTATACACTATCAACTTTATAGACTATCAACTTTATACACTATCAACTTTATACACTATCAACTTTATAGACTATCAACTTTATACACTATCAAATTTATACACTATCAAATTTATACACTATCAACTTTATAGACTATCAACTTTATACACTATCAACTTTATACACTATCAACTTTATAGACTATCAACTTTATACACTATCAACTTTATAGATTATCAACTTTATACACTATCAACTTTATAGACTATCAACTTTATAGACTATCAACTTTATACACTATCAACTTTATACACTATCAACTTTATAGACTATCAACTTTATACACTATCAACTTTATAGATTATCAACTTTATACACTATCAACTTTATAGACTATCAACTTTATACACTATCAACTTTATAGACTATCAACTTTATACACTATCAACTTTATAGACTATCAACTTTATACACTATCAACTTTATAGACTATCAACTTTATACACTATCAACTTTATAGACTATCCACTTTATACACTATCAACTTTATACACTATCAACTTTATAGACTATCAACATTATACACTATCAACTTTATAGACTATCCACTTTATACACTATCAACTTTATAGACTATCAACTTTATACACTATCAACTTTATAAACTATCAACTTTATAGACTATCCACTTTATACACTATCAACTTTATAGACTATCAACTTTATACACTATCAACTTTATACACTATCAACTTTATAGACTATCAACTTTATACACTATCAACTTTATAGACTATCCACTTTATACACTATCAACTTTATAGACTATCAACTTTATACACTATCAACTTTATACACTATCAACTTTATACACTATCAACTTTATACACTATCAACTTTATACACTATCAAATTTATACACTATCAACTTTATAGACTATCAACTTTATACACTATCAACTTTATACACTATCAACTTTATAGACTATCAACTTTATAGACGATCAACTTTATAGACTATCAACTTTTTACACTATCAACTTTATACACTATCAACTTTATACACTATCAAATAAGCCCAACAACAAACCAATAAAGGCTTACGGGAGAATTACCAACACACTCCCGTAATGTAATAATCCTATGTGCTACTAAATAGCACTTCAATAGTTTTTTAATCCATTTCTGAGTTGTACATTTTAGAAATTAGGAAATTTAGAAAAACTATTTGCATTTGCATTTATTATAAAACTATTTTCTAAACTATTTCCATTTCCATTTATTATAAAACTACTTTATAAACTGTTTGCATATTTTACTGTGGATCCCAAACACCTCCAATTTGATTAGATGACCCATGGGATACTAAATATTATCGAATAAATATCAATTTAGTATTCCATGGATCCATATACGAACTTATTAAACAAGGGGGGGGGGGGGGGGGGGGGGGGCAAAGAAGTCAAGCCAACACCATAGTATATTGTTCCAAAATACAACACCATATTTTTTTCAATTTTTTTAAATATTTTGCGAATTTTGTTCCAAGTTTTTATTTTGGATATTTTTGATCTTCTATTTACCAGTTTTAGCGGCACAGTAGGCTGCAATTTTCTTGGAGTGTTTAAACAATCATTTTATTTGTAATAATTGGAAAATATTATATTTTAATCATTGTAATTAAATATCAGTTTTGACCAGACCCAATCATCATAGCTCACCATCTGTGGAGCGGCAGAAAGACTGACATTGACCGGGCAAGACAATAAGCAGAGTAGTAGTACAACATACAGTATATATATATTAAGAGATGTGGGGGGGGGGGGGGGGGTGGGGGAGTGAGATACCCCCCCCCCCCCCCTCCCAGTTTTTTTAATATGTAAACAAAAGTGTGAAAAAATATTTTCAAAAATTGACTTGAAAAAATTATAACTCGACTATATAACTCGACCCTACTATTATAGTGTACCGCCCTACTACTGTAGTGTACCGCCCTACTACTGTAGTGTACCGCCCTACTATTATAGTGTACCGCCCTACTACTGTAGTGTACCGCCCTACTACTGTAGTGTACCGCCCTACTACTGTACCGAGATACAGTAGTTGGGAATAGGCCTACTGTAGTGTACCTCCCTACTATTATAGTGTACCGCCCTACTACTGTAGTGTACCGCCCTACTACTGTAGTGTACCGCCCTACTACTGTAGTGTACCGCCCTACTACTGTAGTGTACCGCCCTACTACTGAAGTGTACCGCCCTACAACTGTACCGAGATACAGTAGTTGGGAATAGGCCTACTGTAGTGTACCGCCCTACTACTGTAGTGTACCGCCCTACTACTGTAGTGTACCGCCCTACAACTGTACCGAGATACAGTAGTTTGAATAGGCCTACTGTAGTGTACCGCCCTACAACTGTACCGATATACATACAGTAGTTGGGAATAGGCCTACTGTAGTGTACCGCCCTACTATTATAGTGTACCGCCCTACTACTGTAGTGTACCGCCCTACTACTGAAGTGTACCGCCCTACAACTGTACCGAGATACAGTAGTTTGAATAGGCCTACTGTAGTGTACCGCCCTTCAACTGTACCGAGATACAGTAGTTTGAATAGGCCTACTGTAGTGTACCGCCCTTCAACTGTACCGAGATACAGTAGTTGGGAATATGCCTACTGTAGTGTACCGCCCTACAACTGTACCGAGATACAGTAGTTACCTTCAAAGTTTAAATCTTTCCACGCAAAACTGTCTTTGTGGTCTGGTTGTTTAATCTGACATGAACGAAGCACACCATAGGCCTAGAGCTAAAATTGTCATTATAAGGGTTGTGATTGCACCATGCACATGTCCGAGGACGAAATAATAGTTACAAGTACGAAATATCCGATGTAAATTTGTATAAAATAACAAATAACAGTTCAATAAAGATAGATAGCACTATAATATAATGTTTGGAACAATTTTAGTCAATTGGTTAATTTTCGTAAATTTTGGAACAAAGTTAGGAATTATTTATATGTTTCATATCAATGTAATATACAAGTATTTATTTACTGGCGTTACTATAATGGTGACTGTAACAAATTATACAAAATCCTTTGCAAGTCTTGCAAACGTAAAGAATGCCTCTTTGGATTTAAACAAACCAACAAATACAATTCTAATATAACAATAAAAATTTAATATAACAATTTTAATGTTTCAGATAAAATAGTATTTTTGATAAAAACCCTTCCAACTCGAGTAAAACTCAATGTACTCAGAAATAATAGTTGGAAAAATCGCTGACAATAAGCTTTTCTATATATTTACGCATCGGAGGATTCATGATGCACTGATGTAAAAATATATAGACAATAGACAGACCTGTACAATATAACTCTGCCCCAGTGAGTATATTGTCGGTTAGATGAATCAACAGTCACAAATATATGGTAATAAAGAGTTCGAATAAAACTATATTGCCGCTTTTATTCTGTGATCATTAAATACTAAATACGACTACAGGCAATACTACAGTACACAATACAGTTCACAATGTAAATTTAGAATCAAATTAGGTGCCAAGTTTCGAAAATATTTGAAATAATGTGAATATAATCATATAAGTCAACAGTCAGATATATAATAATAAAACCGCCTGGATTTTCTGGATACAACATACAGTACTACAATACAGTATACAGTAGGCCTATACTAGCTAGCCATTTGGAGCAATACTTCCAATAATGTAATAAAACCACTACGGGTAAGAGTAAATAAAATTTTGAGAGCAATTACATAGCCAAGCTACCGACAAGCATCCTCCAAACCGTTGTATAAGACTTTAAACAATTCACCCTATCGAGAGTTTATATTAATTAGAAGTATCAAAAATCATGCACGATGTCTATCACAACAACCGAATATTTAATCAAGAGGCATTTAAATCATCACTTATTAGGGCTGACACCATTCACTCTCATAACACAAGACGTGCTGCCGCTGGTGCTTTTTTATCACCTCAAAACGTATCATAGTAAGCCAAAGGTCACTAGAATACCAAAGAACTTTACTTTGGGACTCCATACCGACTAACTTAAAAAATGTCAAACATAAAGGTATTATCGTTAAAAATTAAAATCCTTTTTACTTAATTCGATCTAAGCTCACCTGTTGTTTCACCTAATAAAATTGTATATTTGACATTTTGTTCTTGCATGGTTAATATACTACTAGGATCGACATTGCAGCTGTCAAGGCTTTTACGGGAGGCTGACCTACATTCGCCGTTACGAGTCTGTCTGTAACTGTGGTATCAAGTGCCTTGGGTACCTGCCGCACAGCAGGAACACTCACGAAAGTATGTGTATATATATATATATTATCTAATATAGAAATTACATTAAATTATATTTTCTCAAAAAATATATATAAACCACTCAGTCACTTAAAAATCGCTACTATTTTCTGAAAATTTTCGGGTTTAACGCAACTCAGTATTGTTCTCAAAAGGTTTTCCTCAATTTTAAAATAATTATGGAAAAATATTATTATTTAATAAAATATTATTTATTATCTAATATATATATCTGAACTGAATGTACAACCAATTACTGTAAGTATAAAGCTTTGGCACTTATAAACTGCTTCAAGGGAGTAAAATGACAGTTACGTGTAAACCGTTCCGTTATATTGTGTTGTTGGCGAGTAAATGTACGTGTGACTTACATATATTACAGGTAGGACACTATGTTTTACTTAGTGCGTGGTAAGCGCACAGTTCACTCGTGCTGCATACATAGTGTCAATGGATGTCAGTTGCCAGTTGGGGAATAATATTGCAGTACTATGGACGCACACACTCGCACTAAAATTAACCGAATCTATTACAGACAGGGCGCAGTCAGCACTAACTGTGTGGAAATCGAGTTGGTTTGATCTCTGGTCTTGTATATTCATCAACAATAGTAAAGCAATAATAGTAAACTGTTATAATGCAATAATATTAATGCAAGTTAATAATGTAATACAGCAAGATGTTAAAATGCATGCAGCAAGGTGAAATATCACGAGTCCTGCAAGTTACATGACTCGTAACAGGCTTAATATGATGTTAGGTTATACCTGGAAATACTGGGATGAACATCGACTATATAAGCAAGCAATACTGCAAAAATACAACAGCCAATAGGGCATAAGAATACCTTTACCGGTAGTTACCAATGAGAGTTCAGCACTACCATAACTGCTGCTAGGCAACATATAAACAAGGTTCACGGTGGTATACACTATGAGTTAGGCATAAATATCATACGCACAGAAATTGAATGATTCTCTGATAAAAATATAAGATTTCGATATACAGTTAGCGTGTGCAGCAAAAGCAGCTGCATTTTTAAGAATGCTGTGCCGGCTTGTCGACAAAATTGTGCCGCCACAACTCCCTATCACCCATGACATTTGCTAGATCATCCGCATCTTCAAGGCCGGTGACCTTTAAGATGCGTCTCAAGAAAATCATGGGCTGTCCACCATGCTTATTCACCCCATGAGGCTGCCAAAGCACAAGATTATGCACTGGCTTGTCCTCACGGCGAAAGCAATGTCATGCAAAGCGGAGGCAGCTTTGTTCTAGTGATAATCTCGTGAGAACCAATGAGACACCTCCAATGTTACATAGTGTCTGGTTGGAGATGTGTGCATTGTACTTGACACAGTGAACCCGGCGTAGAGGAGTACTGAAACTACTGCTGCTCTAAATAATCGGACCTTAAGTTTCCGATTAATTCTCTGAGACTTCCAAATCCTGGAAAGCCTATTCAAGGCTGCCCTTGCCTTTCCCTTACGTATTCGAAGGTCCTCACCTGACTTCCGGATCCATAATACCAGGTAACAGAAGTCGTCCACATGCTCAAGCATACCATCCTTTGAGCTTATGCTCATCCGGTCAGAGACTTGCTGAGGACTTTCAAAGTTAACTGTCAAAATTTTGATCTTTTTTGAGATAATAAAAAGACCAACACTAGAAGCAGCCTGTTCTAATGAGCTGAGGAGCCGTTGGGCTCCCTCTTGTGATTCTGAGAGTACTCCTAAGTCATCAGCAAAGTCTAGATCAGTTAGGTACTTGGCAGGATTTCCTCGACTTCTGGAGCCAGTAGGTGGTGTTACCATCACCCCATCATCATTATGATGATCTAAGGACATGCGTAGAACATAGTCAACCACAATTATGAACAAGAATGGCGCAAGGATGTCTCCTTGGAGGACTCCCCATAATACTTCAAATGGTTCTGTGTCACCATCAACAGTAGACACAAATGTTGTCGAACCATCGTACACTGATCTGATTGCTGCGATAATCTTTCTTTTTTGATAGCTCTTCAACTATCCTTCTAAGTGCCAAAATGGGCTCCATGGTCCCACGACCTTTACGGAACCCATTCTGTTTTCCACGGAGCAGTCTCTCAATGGGATCCCTGATGCGATTTAATAGAATTCTATTGTATAGCTTTGCAGCAATCGAGATCAATGAGATTCCTCGAAAATAATCATAGAGTGTTAGGTTACCCTTCTTGGGAACTGGCACCAACTTATTTGTTTTTATTTCTTGTGGGACTCTTGTTGTTCTGTACATGTCTACTATGATGGGATAGATGAGCTTTAAACACTCAGGTATTCTAAAGACCTCAAGGGGAACACCATCTACTCCACTGCACGATTGGCCTTAATGCTCTTTGCAGCAGCCTTCACTTCTGCAAAGGAGATATCGCCAATGGGAATATCTGGGAGTACAGACTCAGACACTTTTACTTCTATAAAGTTATCAGGCAATACATTGTCATGGTGTGTCGTGTTGTTGTCATTTGGTTAATATAAATGTGGTTAATATATAGGCTACTTAATTTTTCGACCGCACGAGATCAACTTTATCCAAGTCATTATTTTGTAGAATCTCCTTGAAGGAAGCGATTTCAAATGGAAGCCTCTTCTCCGAGTCATCCTTTAATACAGGCCAATTATATTTAATTCTTCTAAGTTATTTACAATTACTGTTACCTTTAAGTAAAAGCATCCCTACATTACCACGGTTGGCCAATGCTTGGCCACGCAGTGGTTCGACCGGAGAAACTGGCGACTTCTCTCTTAGCCATTATGATCCCTTGTTTGTTCGGAGAGCCATGCTTTGTTTTTAAGCACATTCAATGCTACACTGTTCTAGCTTGTACGGAAACTTTCTGTTTGAAATGTATAAATTTGTTGTCGGATGCTTGAATGCGGTGCCCTTAACCCTATTTGACCCGAGGGGGGGGGGGGGGTAATTTTAGAAATTTTTTGTAAATCATCTGTATCTTTGAGTCAGGTTTGTTGGGAAAACCGAGATTTAGTGACTTTTTCTAAAATTTCTTGAGCTATCCAACAGAGCAAATGCCATCCATTTACATGGCTATGTTAGTGTTCGTGCTGTGGTCCCTTTGTGACACCCATACCAATCGCCAGTATTTTTACTAAAATTCATTTATTTGCGGTAGATAGATGTTTTTTTTGGATGCTCATCACGATTATAGAACACAAATATTAAATTCGAGAAAATTTTGGGTAATTTTGAATGTGCCCTCTGAGTCGCGAAAAAGTACCTTGTTGATTAGGGCATTTTTGGATACGTGTCAATACGCGGCACGGAAAATACAAGTAGCACAAATTTGATAATCAAACATCATTACCAAATCATCCTGATTTTAAGACCTGGGTTTTCTCGGACAATATTAATATACTAATAAATCACTAATAAATACTAAATCGGACAATACTAATATCAATATGACACTCAAAAATATCGTATGTCCATCCAAATTCAATTTTTGCCGTTTGAAATTGTTAATGCTACTTAATGAAAAAATAAATGAAACACTCTTTACTACTCAAATAGTGACTGAACTCGTTGATTATTTAAGACTTTAACTGGATCGGCCCCGTAGAACGGCTGAGATGCTCTCCGATTGTGGGTGGCGGACAGGCGATCGTTCTGGATATGCCTTAACACTATTTTAAACTTTAAATGTAAATATTTGTATTATTTGTACGGCTCGATATATAGTGGGTTTTGTTTTGCTCCGCTTTTGAGTGTTTTTTAAGGTGACGATATCTAATCTCAATGTTTACCGAGTACAGGTGGAGGTAAAAGAACCCAACTCCCAAGGTTTAACTCTTTATGTAATAAATATAGTAAATCATAATACCGTAAGTATAATAAATATGCTATTGCAAGAATATAAGTAGCGATACTTGGAACATTTTGATGAAGTGGTTCACTATTATTATTTCATATAACCTCCGGAATACGGAATAGTATTATGTTCATTTGAAACGGATTGTTATGACTTGAGGAGGCACTACAGCAGTGTCGGCCATATTTCGTCTGGTTTCGCAATCTGGAACGATGGACCAATCAAACCGCGTATATTCCCGTGTGGAACGTTTGTTGGCGTTCTGAGCTGTCAAAGTTTTCAAACTCAGAGATTTTGATTCACTAACTTCCCTGATAAAGAATCAAGTAAAATGATATATGTGATTAAAAAAAAGAGTAATTAAAGTATATTAGTATATAACAGTGGGCTTACAGTCTTCCCGTGTGACACGGTTCTTCCGTGTGACACGGTTCTTCCGTGTGACACGGTTCTTCCGTGTGCACGGTTCTTCCGTGTGACAAGGTTCTTCAGTGTGCACGGTTCTTCCGTGTGACACGGTTCTTCCGTGTGACACGGTTCTTCCGTGTGCACGGTATTCCGTGTGCACGGTTCTTCCGTGTGACAAGGTTCTTCCGTGTGCACGGTTCTTCCGTGTGCACGGTTCTTCCGTGTGACAAGGGTCTTCGGTGTGCACGGTTCTTCCGTGAGACTCGGTTCTTCCGTGTGACACGGTTCTTCCATGTGACACGGTTCGTCCGTGTGACACGGTTCTTCCGTGTGACACGGTTATTCCGTGTGACACGGTTCTTCCGTGTGACACGGTTCTTCCGTGTGCACGGTTCTTCCGTGTGACAAGGTTCTTCCGTGTGCACGGTTCTTCCGTGTGACAAGGTTCTTCCGTGTGCACGGTTCTTCCGTGTGACACGGTTCTTCCGTGTGACACGGTTCTTCCGTGTGACACGGTTCTTCCGTGTGACACGGTTCTTCCGTGTGACACGGTTCTTCTGTGTGACACGGTTCTTCCGTGTGACACGGTTCTTCCGTGTGACACGGTTCTTCCGTGTGCCACGGTTCTTCCGTGTGCACGGTTCTTCCGTGTGACACGGTTCTTCCGTGTGCACGGTTCTTCCGTGTGACAAGGTTCTTCCGTGTGCACGGTTCTTCCGTGTGACACGGTTCTTCGTGTGCACGGTTCTTCTGTGTGTACGGTTCTTCCGTATGCACGGTTCTTCTGTGTGACAAGGTTCTTCCGTGTGACAAGGTTCTCCCGTGTGCTCGGTTCTTCCGTGTGACACGGTTCTTCCGTGTGACAAGGTGCTTCCGTGTGCACGGTTCTTCCGTGTGACAAGGTTCTTCCGTGTAACACGGTTCTTCCATGTGACACGGTTCTTCCGTGTGACACGGTTCTTCCATGTGACACGGTTCTTCCGTGTGACACGGTTCTTCCGTGTGCACGGTTCTTCCGTGTGACAAGGTTCTTCCGTGTGCACGGTTCTTCCGTGTGACAAGGTTCTTCCGTGTGCACGGTTCTTCCGTGTGACACGGTTCTTTCGTGTGCACGGTTCTTCCGTGTGACACGGTTCTTCCGTGTGACACGGTTCTTCCGTGTGACACGGTTCTTCCGTGTGACACGGTTCTTCCGTATGACACGGTTCTTCCGTGTGACAATGTTCTTCCGTGTGACATGGTTCTTCCATGTGCTCGGTTCTTCCGTGTGACACGGTTCTTCCGTGTGACAAGGTTCTTCCGTGTGTTCGGTTCTTCCGTGTGACACGGTTCTTCCGTGTGCACGGTTCTTCGGTGTGACAAGGTTTTTCCGTGTGACAAGGTTCTCCCGTATGCTCGGTTCTTCCGTGTGACACGGTTCTTCCGTGTGAAGGTTCTTCCGTGTGCTCGGTTCTTCCGTGTGACACGGTGCTTCCGTGTGCACGGTTCTTCCGTGTGACAAGGTTCTTCCATGTGACACGGTTCTTCCATGTGACACGGTTCTTCCGTGTGACACGGTTCTTCCGTGTGCACGGTTCTTCCGTGTGACAAGGTTCTTCCGTGTGCACGGTACTTCCGTGTGACAAGGCTCTTCCGTGTGTACGGTTCTTCCGTGTGACACGGTTCTTCCGTGTGACACGGTTCTTTCGTGTGCACGGTTCTTCCGTGTGACACGGTTCTTCCGTGTGACACGGTTCTTCCGTGTGACACGGTTCTTCCGTATGACACGGTTCTTCCGTGTGACAATGTTCTTCCGTGTGACAAGGTTCTTCCATGTGCTCGGTTCTTCCGTGTGACACGGTTCTTCCGTGTGACAAGGTTCTTCCGTGTGACACGGTTCTTCCGTGTGACACGGTTCTTCCGTGTGATACGGTTCTTCCGTGTGACACGGTTCTTCCGTATGACACGGTTCTTCCGTGTGACAATGTTCTTCCGTGTGACAAGGTTCTTCCATGTGCTCGGTTCTTCCGTGTGACACGGTTCTTCCGTGTGACAAGGTTCTTCCGTGTGTTCGGTTCTTCCGTGTGACACGGTTCTTCCGTGTGACAAGGTTCTTCCGTGTGCACGGTTCTTCCGTGTGACAAGGTTCTTCCGTGTGACACGGTTCTTCCGTGTGACACGGTTCTTCCGTGTGACACGGTTCTTCCGTGTGACACGGTTCTTCCGTGTGACACGGTTCTTCCGTGTGACACGGTTCTTCCGTGTGACACGGTTCTTCCGTGTGACAAGGTTCTTCCGTGTGCACGGTTCTTCCGTGTGACAAGGTTCTTCCGTGCGCTCGGTTCTTCCGTGTGACACGTTTCTTCCGTGTGACACGTTTCTTCCGTGTGACACGTTTCTTCCGTGTGACACGGTTCTTCCGTGTGACACGGTTCTTCCGTGTTACACGGTTCCTCCGTATGACACGGATCATTAACATGTTAAAAATTGGTATGTGAAGATGACACTAAGTAATGCCGATGTGGACCTAACTAAATATAAGGGTTCGCAAAATGTGAGCCGAAGCCCCAAAACGTTATACAGACAGATTGAGTGCAGTTCATTAGGGCGGGGGGGGGGGGTTCCTTCGTTTACGGACCTGATTATTCTAAGGGCCTACTTATAATGCATTCCTACGACTCACCGTTTTTGTTTGAATTGGAAACCAGGCGGGTTTGGACATGTCTGGGGCGGCGACTCAACAACTCGATTTCCGAACCCGATTGTCCGCTGTAGATTGGCCGTGTGCTCGTCGAATAAAGTCATAGCCTCTTTCCTTTCATGTAATTGAATTTCTGTAGATTTATTTATTAGAGATTTATTTATTATAGAGACTTGTTACACAACTAATTATATTGTTACACTTGCGTTACACAATTAGCTCATACAAATACATGGTTAAGGGCGTCGCTACTTTGTTGTACGAATTTTTACGCGCACTTATAAACGCATTTGATATCAATTCCGGGTCAGAGAAAACCCACGAATCGATGAGTTTTTACCGCCAATTTACCAACCTAGTCTATCCAATATGTCAACTTGAGGTAAATAATAAACAACATATGGTCTATATTCTCGTTCCTTAGCAACTGGATTACCCAAGAAATCTAAAAAAAATGTAAACAATAACAATTCTATAAATTTTAGTCCCTTTATTATATTGTGACAATGCAGTTGAAATATTTTCAGAACCGTTTAGAGATATTAATTCGTTTAAAACATAATGTGTTTCTAGAACTTAATATAAAAATATTATGTTGAACGACAATAAACCAGAGAGGGGGGGGGGGGGGGGGGGGGCATCCTCTGGGGATCGGATTGAAAGTCCGTCAACAATATTTATTTACTATATAATTTATTATTGGTATAAGTTAAAGACGGCTAAGTACAAATAGTGTTGCGTATAGTGGCTTCATATGATTGGTTTAGACAGTTGGGGGGCCAAGATGATGTAAATTGCGGAAATACAAGATATCCACTAGTATTTTCTTTCAAGTCTACATTTTATCTGAGTCGCCAGACTTCCATCTGGAAGTCACCAGTTCGATCCCACCTGGACGTCATTACAGAATTTGAATGACCAACGAAAATTATAATAATAGTTTATAACTTACTTAGAATTCTGAGATCAAGTAAATGTTTGAGTTCTGCGACGGTTTCATCTAGTCGTTGTATTTGGTTGTTATGGAGTAAAAGTTTCCGTAAACACGTGAGGTAATGCAACGATCCTTTTATTGTTACTAGTTCATTTCCTTGTAAATATAATTCTGTTATTCTACAATTATCCTGCAACACAAACAAAATGTGAACTTATTATGTTCCGATCGAACCTCGGAAGAGAATCTGTTTAAACTGATAATTTAGCGTTTGCAAACTTTCATTGCTTGATTAATCACTGTATCATCCAAATGAAAAAAACACCATGTAATGTTTTAAATATAATAGGCAGAACCTGTTATTGTTTTGCCGCTAATAAGACAGTACCTGCAATGTTTTGCTGCAAATAAAACAGTACCTGTAATGTTTTGCCTTAAATAAGACAGTACATGTAATGTTTTTCTACAAATAAGGCAGAACCTGTAATGTTTAGCTGGAAATTAGACAGTACCTGTAATGTTTTGGTGCAAATACAACAGTATCTGTAATTAGACAACTATTTATTTATTTTCAAAATATTTTTTCAAAATTTAATTAAATTTCTTCAAAATTCACTATGCAGTGCAATTATTTATAACGTGATTTCATTTTTTTCTATAACTACAGTAACACCGGTAGCCTACCTACATTACATAAGCAGACTGTCTGATGTGTAGTATCTGTAATGTTTTGCCGCTAATAAGACAGAACCTGTAATGTTTAGCTGCAAATTAGGCAGTACCTGTAATGTTTAGCTTCAAATAAGACATTGCAATGTATTGCCGCTAATAAAACAGTACCTTGAATGTTTTGCCGTTAATAAGACAGTACCTGAACTGTTTTGCCGCTAATAAGACAGTACCTGGAATGTTTTGCTGCAAATAAGACAGTACCTGTAATGTTTTGCTGCAAATAAGACAGTACCTGTAATGTTTTGGTGGAAATTCGACATTACCTGTAAACTTGATCCTAAATTCCTGAGGAGATTGTCGTTCAGCCACAGTCGTTGTAAGTTTTTGAATCGAGACAACCCCGATACGATACCTAGACGTAGTCTACCGAGATATAACTCAGATACATTCTTATCCACCGATATATTCTGCTTGCTTAACTGTCTCTTGATTGCCTGAAATTTTAAATCGAATGTTTAAAACAACCGGTTTTCAGTGCTTCTCTATTTCCTGCAGATGCAAAAAGTATGAACATTGTATCTGAGCCTAAATATATGTATTTTCTATTCACCGTTTGTTTGTAATGAAATGCGATAATGTCTGACCAACATTGTTGGTCATCTGCTTTTGCCACCGTTCATTATGATTTGATCCTTTCGAGGCGCCATAATGGGACGGCACAAATATACGGAGTGTTTCTCTTTTAAATCGCTGTGAATATGCATTACTGCCAGGCAGATGTTACATTGGTCCATGCATAGGAAACAACAAAGAATCTGACGGACTCAGCTGGCATCATAGAGGATTTTGTCTAATTACCATTACAAAATCCCACTTTAACGGTTACACCATTGGCCAGGAGACCAGCCATTGGATCCCTACTTCATCAGGAGACCACACATTGGTTCCCTACTCTGACAACTAAATGAATAATAAAGCGGATCAGGTAAACATTTGAACCTAATCATGATGAGACTTAGTCATCTAACCCACATTTTGTGGGGCATTTCTTGTGAAATTGAATATCATTCACATGAGAAAATCACAGTTACACGTGATGTAAAGTAAAATCATTGAAAGCATTTGGCTAAAAGTCGAATTTAAATGACCAATTCCATTATTTGGAATGTTGGAAGTGTTAAATGCCCCATGGCGCCAACCAAAGGGTTCGCCAGAAAGGCTTTTTGAGTGGTAACAATTTGCATTTTTCAATAATTTTATATACACGTACTTTAACATGTTATAATTTCAAATCCAATTTGGAATTATTTTTGATAATAATTTTGATTTAAAGGTACGCCTGGTACGCAGCAAACTTCCGACTCTCCGATCTTCACCCAGAGCAATCTTCGTCCGATAAATAATAACAACTTAATTACAAGTCTGGCTTATTATGAAACTGCTGTTCTATTACTTCCGTCTATAGTTTTGGTTCGAATTACATGCCACTGTAACCTGGTCATTACTTTTATATGGCATACTTTGGTATTTTAAAAATTGGACACAACCGTCTAACACAGGCAGATAGGGGGAGACACCTACATTGTATTACCTTACCTGATTACAAGCTCCATCTTCTTGTGGTAATTTTGATTGTTTCTCAAACGGCATGCTGGTAAGAATTAATTAATATAAAGTATTAATTATTTATTGAAAAAAAATAATTGGTTTATAACAGAACTATGATAGAAACTATACGATTTGGAAACTGAAAGAACGCCTACCGCGGCCTACCGCGGCCTACCGCGGCCTACCGCGGCCTACCGCGGCCTACCGCGGCCTACCGCAGCCTACCGCGACCTACCGCGGCCTACCGCGACCTACCGCGACCTACCGCGGCCTACCGCGACCTACCGTGGCCTACCGCGGCCCACCGTGGCCTACCGCGACCCACCGCGGCCTACCGTGGCCTACCGCGACCTACCGTGGCCTACCGCGGCCTACCGCGGCCTACCGCGGCCTACCGCGGCCTACCGCGGCCTACCGCGGCCTACCGCGACCTGCCGTGGCCTACCGCGGCCCACCGTGGCCTACCGCGACCCACCGCGGCCTACAGCAGCCTACCGCGGCCTACCGTGGCCTACCGCGGCCTACCTCATAATTTTTATGGTTTCAAATTCTTGTAAATTCCAACGTATATTGGATACTGTTGAAATTCTAAATGATCAGTATATATATATATGGGCCTACAATATAAATGAATATGGAATAATTCGTAGATAATTATACTGCTGACAGTAAAACGAATAAGGAACTCTCTAGCTAATATTGTTTGTGTGAATTCATTTTACGAGTAAGGAACGGCTTTAGTTTCAGTTGAATTTCTTCACGGTTGTTATGACAACTGCATTGCCAAGATACGTAAATTTATTGCCAAAAAATAATGAGTTATTTTATTACTTTACTGTGGATATATCTCAGTCACGTGTGCGGTAATATTTAATTTTAATATCACAATAAATTTATTGCTTCCCAAGTTAATTTAATATGTAGCATTATTAAAATAAATTATTTAATTGATTTAATTGAATTCCCATCAACGGCCTATGTGGAGTAGCGTACCGGTACTCCATTAGCACACTGCACATGCCAGGATTTCTGCCCAAGACTTATATTTCTCTTTCATTTATCGCCAGACCAATTGCCAATTAATGGACATTACTTGGGCCAGGTCACCCGATAATATTAATGGGCATTACTTGGGCCAGGTCACCCGATAATATTAATGGGCATTACTTGGGCCAGGTCACCCGATAATATTAATGGACATTACTTGGGCCAGGTCACCCGATAATATTAATGGGCATTACTTGGGCCAGGTCACCCGATAATATTAATGGGCATTACTTGGGCCAGGTCACCCGATAATATTAATGGGCATTACTTGGGCCAGGTCACCCGATAATATTAATGGACATTACTTGGGCCAGGTCACCCGATAATATTAATGGGCATTACTTGGGCCAGGTCACCCGATAATATTAATGGGCATTACTTGGGCCAGGTCACCCGATAATATTAATGGGCATTACTTGGGCCAGGTCACCCGATAATATTAATGGGCATTACTTGGGCCAGGTCACCCGATAATATTAATGGGCATTACTTGGGCCAGGTCACCCGATAATATTGATGGGCATTACTTGGGCCAGGTCACCCGATAATATTAATGGGCATTACTTGGGCCAGGTCACCCGATAATATTAATGGGCATTACTTGGGCCAGGTCACCCGATAATATTAATGGGCATTACTTGGGCCAGGTCACCCGATAATATTAATGGGCATTACTTGGGCCAGGTCACCCGATAATGTTAATGGGCATTACTTGGGCCAGGCCACCCGATAATATTAATGGGCATTACTTGGGCCAGGTCACCCGATAATATTAATGGGCATTACTTGGGCCAGGTCACCCGATAATATTAATGGGCATTACTTGGGCCAGGTCACCCGATAATATTAATGGGCATTACTTGGGCCAGGTCACCCGATAATATTAATGGGCATTACTTGGGCCAGGTCACCCGATAATATTAATGGACATTACTTGGGCCAGGTCACCCGATAATATTAATGGGCATTACTTGGGTTGAATCTAACCGAAACAATAAACAAATTGTGTCTGATGTCTGCTGACGGTTGTCTGCTGTGTGTCAGGTACTGTCGATTGTCTGTTGTCGGGTGTCGCTTCACTGCTGTCGGTTGTCGCTTGTGTGCTGTCGGTTGTTTGCTGTTGGTTGACTGTTGTGGGTGGTCTGCTGTCGGTTATCTATTGTCGGTTGTCTGCTGTCGGTTGTCTGCTGTCTGTTGCTTGCTGTCGGTGGTCTGCTGTAGGTTGTCTGCTGTCGGTTGACTGCTGTCGGTTGACTGCTGTCGGATGTCTGCTGTCGGTTGCCGGATGTCTACTGTCGATTGTCGCTTGTGTGCTGTCGGTTGTCTGCTGTCGGTTGTCTGCTGTCGGTTGTGTGCTGTCGTTTGTCTGCTGCCGGTTGATTGCTGCCGGTTTCTGCTGTCGGTTGTCTGCTGTCTGTTGACTACTGAGGGTTGTCAGCTTCGGTTGTCTATTGTCGGTTGACTGCTGTCGGTTGTCTGCTGTCTGTTGTCGGATGTCTACTGTCGGTTGTCGCTTGTGTGCTGTCGGTTGTTTGCTCTTGGTTGTCTGATGTCGTTTGTCTGCTGTCGGTTGTCTGATGTCGTTTGTCTGCTGTCGGTTGTCTGATGTCGTTTGTCTGCTGTCGGTTGTCTGCTGTCGGTTGTCTGCAGTCGGTTATCTGCAGTTGGTTGTCTGCTGTCGGTTGTCTGCAGTCGGTTGTCTGCTGTCGGTTGTCTGCTTCGGTTGTCGGCTGTCGGTGTAACGTTTACACCGGTAATATATATATTAATTTAAAATTAATATATATATTTTATGGATTATATTATTTCCCAAATGAAGGTAAAGTATCCAGCAAACGTTGGATAAATGTATCAAAGCAATTTTATATTATTATTGATTTTCAGCACTTCTGCGCTGAATAAAAAAAGCAACTCAATATTAACAGAAAACTACAGCACAGCCTCTTATTGAAGTAGGCATAGAGCATCATAGGTTATAATATGTTGAGCATTATTGATTTTAATCACACCCAGATATTGATTATACATTAAATATTGTTACCCAAATGGGATAAAACTAGTAGTATTATCAAGAGCCCAAGATAATAGTGATTATACGCGTTATTATAATTTTGTTATTTAATTATTATTATTTATTATTTAATCATTATTCTAATAAATAATCAATACATATCTTCTATCCTATCCCTTCCGTTAAAAAATAGTGTAAAAGTTTAGATTTTGTTTGCCATTGGTGTACCCCACTCGAAACGGCATGGCCCTTAATATATCTGAGGCCACCCGACCCATGCACCATTAGGTTAATTAGATAGCCACCCATGCACCACTAGGTTAATTATATAGCCACCCATGCACAACTCGGTTAATTATACAGCCACCCATGCACCGCTAGGTTAATTATATAGCCACCCATGCACAACAAGGTTAATTATACAGCCACCCATACACCATTAGGTTAATTATATAGCCACCCATACACAATTAGGTTAATTATACAGCCACCCATACACCATTAGGTTAATTATACAGCCACCCATACACAATTAGGTTAATTATACAGCCACCCATGCACCGCTAGGTTAATTATATAGCCACCCATGCACAACAAGGTTAATTATACAGCCACCCATACACCATTAGGTTAATTATATAGCCACCCATGCACCATTAGGTTAATTATATAGCCACCCATGCACCACTAGGTTAATTATACAGCCACCCATGCACCACTAGGTTAATTATACAGCCACCCATACACAATTAGGTTAATTATACAGCCACCCATGCACCGCTAGGTTAATTATATAGCCACCCATGCACAACAAGGTTAATTATACAGCCACCCATACACCATTAGGTTAATTATATAGCCGCCCATGCACCAATAGGTTAATTATATAGCCACCCATACACAATTAGGTTAATTATACAGCCACCCATACACCATTAGGTTAATTATACAGCCACCCATACACAATTAGGTTAATTATACAGCCACCCATGCACCGCTAGGTTAATTATATAGCCACCCATGCACAACAAGGTTAATTATACAGCCACCCATACACCATTAGGTTAATTATATAGCCACCCATGCACCATTAGGTTAATTATATAGCCACCCATGCAGCACTAGGTTAATTATACAGCCACCCATGCACCACTAGGTTAATTATACAGCCACCCATACACAATTAGGTTAATTATACAGCCACCCATGCACCGCTAGGTTAATTATATAGCCACCCATGCACAACAAGGTTAATTATACAGCCACCCATACACCATTAGGTTAATTATATAGCCGCCCATGCACCAATAGGTTAATTATTTAGCCACCCATGCACAACTATGTAAATTATATAGCCACCCATGTACAACAAGGTTAATTATATAGCCACCCATCATGCACCACTAGGTTAATTATATAGCTACCCATGCACCACTAGGTTAATTATACAGCCATCCATACACCATTAGGTTAATTATATAGCCACCCATGCACCACTAGATTAATTATATAGCCACCCATACACCATTAGGTTAATTATATAGCCACCCATACACCATTAGGTTAATTATATAGCCACCCATGCACCACTAGGTTAATTATACAGCCACCCATGCACCACTAGGTTAATTATACAGCCACCCATACACAATTAGGTTAATTATACAGCCACCCATGCACCACTAGGTTAATTATACAGCCACCCATACACAATTAGGTTAATTATATAGCCACCCATACACCATTAGGTTAATTATATAGCCACCCATACACCATTAGGTTAATTATATAGCCACCCATGCACCACTAGGTTAATTATACAGACACCCATGCACCACTAGGTTAATTATACAGCCACCCATACACAATTAGGTTAATTATACAGCCACCCATGCACCACTAGGTTAATTATACAGCCACCCATACACAATTAGGTTAATTATATAGCCACCCATACACCATTAGGTTAATTATATAGCCACCCATGCACCACTAGGTTAATTATATAGCCACCCATGCACCACTAGGTTAATTATATAGCCACCCATCATGCACCACTAGGTTAATTATATAGCCACCCATGCACAACAAGGTTAATTATATAGCCACCCATACACCATTAGGTTAATTATATAGCCACCCATGCACCACAAGGTTCATTATATACCCACCCATGCACAACTATGTAAATTATATAGCCACCCATGCACAACAAAGTTAATTATATAGCCACCCATCATGCACCACAAGGTTAATTATATAGCCACCCATGCACCACTAGGTTAATTATACAGCCACCCATACACAATTAGGTTAATTATACAGCCACCCATGCACCACTAGGTTAATTATATAGCCACCCATGCACCACTAGGTTAATTATATAGCCACCCATGCACCACTAGGTTAATTATACAGCCACCCATACACAATTAGGTTAATTATACAGCCACCCATGCACCACTAGGTTAATTATACAGCCATCCATACACAATTAGGTTAATTATACAGCCACCCATGCACCACTAGGTTAATTATATAGCCACCCATGCACAATTAGGTTAATTATATAGGTACCCATCATGCACCACTAGGTTAATTATATAGCCACCCATGCACCACTAGGTTAATTATGTAGCCACCCATGCACCACTAGGTTAATTATATAGCCACCCATCATGCACCACTAGGTTAATTATATAGCCACCCATGCACAACAAGGTTAATTATACAGCCACCCATGCACCATTAGGTTAATTATATAGCCACCCATACACCATTAGATTAATTATATAGCCACCCATGCACCACTAGGTTAATTATATAGCCACCCATACACCATTAGGTTAATTATATAGCCACCCATGCACCACAAGGTTCATTATATAGCCACCCATGCACCACTAGGTTAATTATATAGCCACCTATGCACCACTAGGTTAATTATATAGCCACCCATGCACCATTAGGTTAATTATATAGCCACCCATACACCATTAGGTTAATTATATAGCCACCCATGCACCATTAGGTTAATTATATAGCCACCCATGCACCATTAGGTTAATTATATAGCCACCTATACACCATTAGGTTAATTATATAGCCACCCATGCACCACTAGGTTAATTATATAGCCAGCCCTCATGCACCACTAGGTTAATTATATAGCCACCCATACACCATTAGGTTAATTATATAGCCACCCATGCACCACAAGGTTCATTATATAGCCACCCATGCACCACTAGGTTAATTAGATAGCCACCTATGCACCACTAGGTTAATTATATAGCCACCCATGCACCATTAGGTTAATTATATAGCCACCCATACACCATTAGGTTAATTATAGAGCCACCCATGCACCACTAGGTTAATTATATAGCCACCCATGCACCACTAGGTTAATTATATAGCCACCCATGCACCACTAGGTTAATTATATAGCTACCCATGCACCACTAGGTTAATTATATAGCCACCCATGCACCACTAGGTTAATTATATAGCCACCCATCATGCACCATTAGGTTAATTATATAGCCACCCATACACCATTAGGTTAATTATATAGCCACCCATGCACCACTAGGTTAATTATATAGCCACCCCTCATGCACCACTAGGTTAATTATATAGCCACCCATACACCATTAGGTTAATTATATAGCCACCCATGCACCACAAGGTTCATTATATAGCCACCCATGCACCACAAGGTTCATTATATAGCCACCCATGCACCACTAGGTTAATTATATAGCCACCTATGCACCACTAGGTTAATTATATAGCCACCCATGCACCATTAGGTTAATTATATAGCCACCCATACACCATTAGGTTAATTATATAGCCACCCATGCACCATTAGGTTAATTATATAGCCACCCATGCACCATTAGGTTAATTATATAGCCACCTATACAACATTAGGTTAATTATATAGCCACCCATGCACCACTAGGTTAATTATATAGCCACCCATACACCATTAGGTTAATTACACAGCCACCCATGCACAATTAGGTTAATTATATAGGTACCCATGCACCACTATGTAAATTACGTAGCCACCCATGCACCACTAGGTTAATTATATAGCCACCCATCATGCACCACTAGGTTAATTATATAGCCACCCATACACCATTAGGTTAATTATATAGCCACCCATGCACCACAAGGTTCATTATATAGCCACCCATGCACCACTAGGTTAATTATATAGCCACCTATGCACCACTAGGTTAATTATATAGCCACCCATGCACCACTAGGTTAATTATACAACCACCCATACACCATTAGGTTAATTATATAGCCACCCATGCACCACTAGGTTAATTATATAGCTACCCATGCACCACTAGGTTAATTATATAGCCACCCATGCACCACTAGGTTAATTATATAGCCACCCATCATGCACCATTAGGTTAATTATATAGCCACCCATACACCATTAGGTTAATTATATAGCCACCCATGCACCACTAGGTTAATTATATAGCCACCCCTCATGCACCACTAGGTTAATTATATAGCCACCCATACACCATTAGGTTAATTATATAGCCACCCATGCACCACAAGGTTCATTATATAGCCACCCATGCACCACAAGGTTCATTATATAGCCACCCATGCACCACTAGGTTAATTATATAGCCACCTATGCACCACTAGGTTAATTATACAACCACCCATACACCATTAGGTTAATTATATAGCCACCCATGCACCACTAGGTTAATTATATAGCTACCCATGCACCACTAGGTTAATTATATAGCCACCCATGCACCACTAGGTTAATTATATAGCCACCCATCATGCACCATTAGGTTAATTATATAGCCACCCATACACCATTAGGTTAATTACACAGCCACCCATGCACAATTAGGTTAATTATATAGGTACCCATGCACCACTATGTAAATTATGTAGCCACCCATGCACCACTAGGTTAATTATATAGCCACCCATCATGCACCACTAGGTTAATTATATAGCCACCCATGCACCACTAGGTTAATTATACAGCCACCCATACACAATTAGGTTAATTATACAGCCACCCATGCACCACTAGGTTAATTATATAGCCACCCATGCACCACTAGGTTAATTATATAGCCACCCATGCACCACTAGGTTAATTATACAGCCACCCATACACAATTAGGTTAATTATACAGCCACCCATGCACCACTAGGTTAATTATACAGCCATCCATACACAATTAGGTTAATTATACAGCCACCCATGCACCACTAGGTTAATTATATAGCCACCCATGCACAATTAGGTTAATTATATAGGTACCCATCATGCACCACTAGGTTAATTATATAGCCACCCATGCACCACTAGGTTAATTATGTAGCCACCCATGCACCACTAGGTTAATTATATAGCCACCCATCATGCACCACTAGGTTAATTATATAGCCACCCATGCACAACAAGGTTAATTATACAGCCACCCATGCACCATTAGGTTAATTATATAGCCACCCATACACCATTAGATTAATTATATAGCCACCCATGCACCACTAGGTTAATTATATAGCCACCCATACACCATTAGGTTAATTATATAGCCACCCATGCACCACAAGGTTCATTATATAGCCACCCATGCACCACTAGGTTAATTATATAGCCACCTATGCACCACTAGGTTAATTATATAGCCACCCATGCACCATTAGGTTAATTATATAGCCACCCATACACCATTAGGTTAATTAT
The DNA here is from genome assembly GCA_032718475.1 of Nemertoderma westbladi. Lineage (NCBI taxonomy): Eukaryota > Metazoa > Xenacoelomorpha > Nemertodermatida > Nemertodermatidae > Nemertoderma > Nemertoderma westbladi. Next base: position 76,262 of record JAUCBJ010003156.1, read on the forward strand.
ATAGCCACCCATGCACCATTAGGTTAATTATATAGCCACCCATGCACCATTAGGTTAATTATATAGCCACCTATACACCATTAGGTTAATTATATAGCCACCCATGCACCACTAGGTTAATTATATAGCCAGCCCTCATGCACCACTAGGTTAATTATATAGCCACCCATACACCATTAGGTTAATTATATAGCCACCCATGCACCACAAGGTTCATTATATAGCCACCCATGCACCACTAGGTTAATTAGATAGCAACCTATGCACCACTAGGTTAATTATATAGCCACCCATGCACCATTAGGTTAATTATATAGCCACCCATACACCATTAGGTTAATTATAGAGCCACCCATGCACCACTAGGTTAATTATATAGCCACCCATGCACCACTAGGTTAATTATATAGCCACCCATGCACCACTAGGTTAATTATATAGCTACCCATGCACCACTAGGTTAATTATATAGCCACCCATGCACCACTAGGTTAATTATATAGCCACCCATCATGCACCATTAGGTTAATTATATAGCCACCCATACACCATTAGGTTAATTATATAGCCACCCATGCACCACTAGGTTAATTATATAGCCACCCCTCATGCACCACTAGGTTAATTATATAGCCACCCATACACCATTAGGTTAATTATATAGCCACCCATGCACCACAAGGTTCATTATATAGCCACCCATGCACCACAAGGTTCATTATATAGCCACCCATGCACCACTAGGTTAATTATATAGCCACCTATGCACCACTAGGTTAATTATATAGCCACCCATGCACCATTAGGTTAATTATATAGCCACCCATACACCATTAGGTTAATTATATAGCCACCCATGCACCATTAGGTTAATTATATAGCCACCCATGCACCATTAGGTTAATTATATAGCCACCTATACAACATTAGGTTAATTATATAGCCACCCATGCACCACTAGGTTAATTATATAGCCACCCATACACCATTAGGTTAATTACACAGCCACCCATGCACAATTAGGTTAATTATATAGGTACCCATGCACCACTATGTAAATTATGTAGCCACCCATGCACCACTAGGTTAATTATATAGCCACCCATCATGCACCACTAGGTTAATTATATAGCCACCCATACACCATTAGGTTAATTATATAGCCACCCATGCACCACAAGGTTCATTATATAGCCACCCATGCACCACTAGGTTAATTATATAGCCACCTATGCACCACTAGGTTAATTATATAGCCACCCATGCACCACTAGGTTAATTATACAACCACCCATACACCATTAGGTTAATTATATAGCCACCCATGCACCACTAGGTTAATTATATAGCTACCCATGCACCACTAGGTTAATTATATAGCCACCCATGCACCACTAGGTTAATTATATAGCCACCCATCATGCACCATTAGGTTAATTATATAGCCACCCATACACCATTAGGTTAATTATATAGCCACCCATGCACCACTAGGTTAATTATATAGCCACCCCTCATGCACCACTAGGTTAATTATATAGCCACCCATACACCATTAGGTTAATTATATAGCCACCCATGCACCACAAGGTTCATTATATAGCCACCCATGCACCACAAGGTTCATTATATAGCCACCCATGCACCACTAGGTTAATTATATAGCCACCTATGCACCACTAGGTTAATTATATAGCCACCCATGCACCATTAGGTTAATTATATAGCCACACATGCACCATTAGGTTAATTATATAGCCACCCATGCACCATTAGGTTAATTATATAGCCACCTATACAACATTAGGTTAATTATATAGCCACCCATGCACCACTAGGTTAATTATATAGCCACCCATACACCATTAGGTTAATTACACAGCCACCCATGCACAATTAGGTTAATTATATAGGTACCCATGCACCACTATGTAAATTATGTAGCCACCCATGCACCACTAGGTTAATTATATAGCCACCCATCATGCACCACTAGGTTAATTATATAGCCACCCATACACCATTAGGTTAATTATATAGCCACCCATGCACCACAAGGTTCATTATATAGCCACCCATGCACCACTAGGTTAATTATATAGCCACCTATGCACCACTAGGTTAATTATATAGCCACCAATGCACCACTAGGTTAATTATACAACCACCCATACACCATTAGGTTAATTATATAGCCACCCATGCACCACTAGGTTAATTATATAGCCACCCATACACCATTAGGTTAATTATACAGCCACCCATGCACCACTAGGTTAATTATATACCCACCCATGCACCATTAGGTTAATTATATAGCCACCCATGCACCACTAGGTTAATTATACAGCCACCCATGCACCACTAGGTTAATTATACAGCCACCCATACACAATTAGGTTAATTATACAGCCACCCATGCACCGCTAGGTTAATTATATAGCCACCCATGCACAACAAGGTTAATTATACAGCCACCCATACACCATTAGGTTAATTATATAGCCGCCCATGCACCAATAGGTTAATTATATAGCCACCCATACACAATTAGGTTAATTATACAGCCACCCATACACCATTAGGTTAATTATACAGCCACCCATACACAATTAGGTTAATTATACAGCCACCCATGCACCGCTAGGTTAATTATATAGCCACCTATGCACAACAAGGTTAATTATACAGCCACCCATACACCATTAGGTTAATTATATAGCCACCCATACACCATTAGGTTAATTATACAGCCACCCATGCACCACTAGGTTAATTATATAGCCACCCATCATGCACCACTAGGTTAATTATATAGCCACCCATGCACCACTAGGTTAATTATACAGCCACCCATGCACCATTAGGTTAATTATATAGCCTCCCATACACCATTAGGTTAATTATATAGCCACCGATACACCATTAGGTTAATTATATAGCCGCCCATGCACCATTAGCTTAATTATATAGCCACCCATACACCATTAGGTTAATTATATAGCCACCCATGCACCATTAGGTTAATTATATAGCCACCCATGCACCATTAGGTTAATTATATAGCCACCTATACACCATTAGGTTAATTATATAGCCACCCATGCACCACTAGGTTAATTATATAGCCACCCATACACCATTAGGTTAATTACACAGCCACCCATGCACAATTAGGTTAATTATATAGGTACCCATGCACCACTATGTAAATTATGTAGCCACCCATGCACCACTAGGTTAATTATATAGCCACCCATGCACCACTAGGTTAATTATATAGCCACCCATCATGCACCATTAGGTTAATTATATAGCCACCCATACACCATTAGGTTAATTATATAGCCACCCATGCACCACTAGGTTAATTATATAGCCACCCCTCATGCACCACTAGGTTAATTATATAGCCACCCATACACCATTAGGTTAATTATACAGCCACCCATGCACCACTAGGTTAATTATATAGCCACCTATGCACCACTAGGTTAATTATATAGCCACCCATGCACCATTAGGTTAATTATATAGCCACCCATACACCATTAGGTTAATTATAGAGCCACCCATGCACCACTAGGTTAATTATATAGCCACCCATGCACCACTAGGTTAATTATATAGCTACCCATGCACCACTAGGTTAATTATATAGCCACCCATGCACCACTAGGTTAATTATATAGCCACCCATCATGCACCATTAGGTTAATTATATAGCCACCCATACACCATTAGGTTAATTATATAGCCACCCATGCACCACTAGGTTAATTATATAGCCACCCCTCATGCACCACTAGGTTAATTATATAGCCACCCATACACCATTAGGTTAATTATATAGCCACCCATGCACCACAAGGTTCATTATATAGCCACCCATGCACCATTACGTTAATTATACAGCCACCCATGCACCACTAGGTTAATTATACAGCCACCCATGCACCATTAGGTTAATTATATAGCCACCCATGCACCATTAGGTTAATTATATAGCCACCCATGCACCACTAGGTTAATTATATAGCCACCCATGCACCATTACGTTAATTATATAGCCACCCATGCACCACTAGGTTAATTATATAGCCACCCATCATGCACCACTAGGTTAATTATATAGCCACCCATCATGCACCACTAGGTTAATTATACAGCCACCCATGCACCACTAGGTTAATTATATAGCCACCCATACACCATTAGGTTAATTATATAGCCACCTATGCACCACTAGGTTAATTATATAGCCACCCATGCACCATTAGGTTAATTATATAGCCACCCATGCACCATTAGGTTAATTATACAGCCACCCATGCACAACTAGGTTAATTATATAGCTACCCATGCACCACTATGTAAATTATGTAGCCACCCATGCACCATTAGGTTAATCATATAGCCACCCATGAACCACTAGGTTAATTATATATCCACCCATACACCATTAGGTTAATTATATAGCCACCCATGCACCACTAGGTTAATTATACAGCCACCCATACACAATTAGGTTAATTATATAGCCACCCATGCACCATTAGGTTAATTATATAGCCACCCATACACAATTAGGTTAATTATATAGCCACCCATGCACCATTAGGTTAATTATATAGCCACCCATACACCATTAGGTTAATTATACAGCCACCCATGCACAACTAGGTTAATTATACAGCCACCCATGCACCATTAGGTTAATTATATAGCCATCCATACACAATTAGGTTAATTATACAGCCACCCATACACCATTAGGTTAATTATATAGCCACCCATCATGCACAACTAGGTTAATTATATAGCCACCCATGCACCACTATGTTAATTATACAGCCACCCATGCACCACTATGTTAATTATACAGCCACCCATACACCATTAGGTTAATTATATAGCCACCCATGCACCACTAGGTTAATTATACAGCACCCATGCACCACTAGGTTAATTATATAGCCACCCATGCCATGCACAGGACAACTAGGTTAATTATATAGCTACCCATGCACCACTATGTAAATTATGTAGCCACCTATGCACAACTAGGTTAATTATATAGCCACCCATGCACCACTATGTAAATTATGTAGCCACCTATGCACCACCAGCCACCCATGCATCACTATGTTAATTATACAGCCACACATGCACCATTAGGTTAATTATATAGCCATCCATACACAATTAGGTTAATTATACAGCCACCCATACACCATTAGGTTAATTATATAGCCACCCATCATGCACAACTAGGTTAATTATATAGCCACCCATGCACCACTAGGTTAATGATACAGCCACCCAGTCGGACCTATCTCGGGATCCCGAGTTACTATCTCGGGATCCCGAGTTACTATCTCGGGATCCCGACTAATTATCTCGGGATCCCGAGTTACTATCTCGGGATCCTGAGTTACTATCTCGGGATCCCGACTAATTATCTCGGGATCTTGAGTTACTATCTCGGGATCCCGACTAATTATCTCGGGATCCCGAGTTACTATCTCGGGATCCCGACTAATTATCTCGGGATCCTGAGTTACTATCTCGGGATCCCGACTAATTATCTCGGGATCCCGAGTTACTATCTCGGGATCCCGAGTTACTATCTCGGGATCCCGAGTTATTATCTCGGGATCCCGAGTTACTATCTCGGGATCCCGAGTTACTATCTCGGGATCCGGACTAATTATCTCGGGATCCCGAGTTACTATCTCGGGATCCCGAGTTACTATCTCGGGATCCCGACTAATTATCTCGGGATCCCGAGTTACTATCTCGGGATCCCGAGTTACTATCTCGGGATCCCGACTAATTATCTCGGGATCCCGAGTTACTATCTCGGGATCCCGAGTTACTATCTCGGGATCCCGAGTTACTATCTCGGGATCCCGAGTTACTATCTCGGGATCCCGACTAATTATCTCGGGATCCCGAGTTACTATCTCGGGATCCCGAGTTACTATCTCGGGATCCCGACTAATTATCTCGGGATCCCGAGTTACTATCTCGGGATCCCGAGTTACTATCTCGGGATCCCGAGTTACTATCTCGGGATCCCGAGTTACTATCTCGGGATCCTGAGTTACTATCTCGGGATCCCGAGTTACTATCTCGGGATCCCGACTAATTATCTCGGGATCCCGAGTTACTATCTCGGGATCCCGAGTTACTATCTCGGGATCCCGACTAATTATCTCGGGATCCCGAGTTACTATCTCGGGATCCCGAGTTACTATCTCGGGATCCCGAGTTACTATCTCGGGATCCCGGCTAATTATCTCGGGATCCCGAGTTACTATCTCGGGATCCCGAGTTACTATCTCGGGATCCCGAGTTACTATCTCGGGATCCCGACTAATTATCTCGGGATCCCGAGTTACTATCTCGGGATCCCGAGTTACTATCTCGGGATCCCGAGTTACTATCTCGGGATCCCGACTAATTATCTCGGGATCCCGAGTTACTATCTCGGGATCCCGAGTTACTATCTCGGGATCCCGAGTTACTATCTCGGGATCCCGACTAATTATCTCGGGATCCCGAGTTACTATCTCGGGATCCCGAGTTACTATCTCTGGATCCCGAGTTACTATCTCGGGATCCTGAGTTACTATCTCGGGATCCCGACTAATTATCTCGGGATCCCGAGTTACTATCTCGGGATCCCGAGTTACTATCTCGGGATCCCGAGTTACTATCTCGGGATCCAGACTTATTATCTCGGGATCCCGAGTTACTATCTCGGGATCCCGAGTTACTATCTCGGGATCCCGACTAATTATCTCGGGATCCTGAGTTACTATCTCGGGATCCCGGGTTACTATCTCGGGATCCCGAGTTACTATCTCGGGATCCAGACTTATTATCTTGGGATCCCGAGTTACTATCTCGGGATCCAGACTTATTATCTCGGGATCCCGAGTTACTATCTCGGGGTCCCGAGTTACTATCTCGGGATCCTGAGTTACTATCTCGGGATCCCGACTAATTATCTCGGGATCCCGAGTTACTATCTCGGGATCCTGAGTTACTATCTCGGGATCCCGACTAATTATCTCGGGATCCTGAGTTACTATCTCGGGATCCCGAGTTACTATCTCGGGATCCCGAGTTACTATCTCGGGATCCCGAGTTACTATCTCTGGATCCCGAGTTACTATCTCGGGATCCTGAGTTACTATCTCGGGATCCCGACTAATTATCTCGGGATCCCGAGTTACTATCTCGGGATCCTGAGTTACTATCTCGGGATCCCGACTAATTATCTCGGGATCCCGAGTTACTATCTCGGGATCCCGAGTTACTATCTCGGGATCCCGAGTTACTATCTCGGGATCCTGAGTTACTATCTCGGGATCCCGACTAATTATCTCGGGATCCCGAGTTACTATCTCGGGATCCTGAGTTACTATCTCGGGATCCCGACTAATTATCTCGGGATCCCGAGTTACTATCTCGGGATCCCGAGTTACTATCTCGGGATCCCGAGTTACTATCTCGGGATCCCGAGTTACTATCTCGGGATCCTGAGTTACTATCTCGGGATCCCGACTATTTATCTCGGGATCCCGAGTTACTATCTCGGGATCCCGACTAATTATCTCGGGATCCCGAGTTACTATCTCGGGATCCCGAGTTACTATCTCGGGATCCCGAGTTACTATCTCGGGATCCCGAGTTACTATCTCGGGATCCCGAGTTACTATCTCGGGATCCCGAGTTACTATCTCGGGATCCCGAGTTACTATCTCGGGATCCCGAGTTACTATCTCGGGATCCCGAGTTACTATCTCGGGATCCCGAGTTACTATCTCGGGATCCCGAGTTACTATCTCGGGATCCTGAGTTACTATCTCGGGATCCCGACTAATTATCTCGGGATCCTGAGTTACTATCTCGGGATCCCGAGTTACTATCTCGGGATCCCGAGTTACTATCTCGGGATCCCGACTTATTATCTCGGTATACTCTCCCTTTCAACCAGCTATTTAAAAGAAGTAGAAAGATTACGCCGATATTTCTAGCTGTATATATCGTTTCTGCACATGTAACTCAACTCATTGGCTGACAAACTACTAAGTTACTCCAAACTCACAGCAATCTCCTAGCTATAGTGACCAATGAGCTTCAATTCTTAACAAACCTGGCCTTCTAAATCTCTTGAAATTTTATTTTATGTCAAACGTTAAATGTGCAGAATTTTTAATTGGGTTTTTTTTAGTTCTAGTAGTTCTTATAATATTCACAGCATTAAATTAATAAATATTTTAAATATTTTATATAGGGTCAAGTGTTGATTATAAAAAATAAAATAAAATAAAAAATTAAGTTAAATTAAATTAATTAAAAAATTATATTTTGGTAAAGTGATACCTTTTCTCATGATAATCTATAGCGGTAAAACGCATGGTTTTTAAAATGATTGCTACACTTTTTCGCTTCCTCATACAATTTGAATCTAACAGGTTAAAAAAAGTACGGAACCCCTAAAGTGATATGTGTTCCCTTTTTTTTCTAAGTCCGGCCCTGAGATACTAAGTCCGGGATTGAGATACTATCTCAGGCCCCGAGATACTAAGTCCGGGCCTGAGATACTATCTCAGGCCCGGAGATACTAAGTCCGGGCCTGAGACACTATCTCATGTCCGGAGATACTAAGTCCGGGCCTGAGACACTATCTCAGGCCCGGAAATACTAAGTCCGGGCCTGAGACACTATCTCAGGCCCGGAGATACTAAGTCCGGGCCTGAGACACTATCTCAGGCCCGGAGATACTAAGTCCGGGCCTGAGACACTATCTCAGGCCCGGAGATACTAAGTCCGGGCCTGAGACACTATCTCATGTCCGGAGATACTAAGTCCGGGCCTGAGACACTATCTCAGGCCCGGAGATACTAAGTCCGGGCCTGAGACACTATCTCAGGCCCGGAGATACTAAGTCCGGGCCTGAGACACTATTTCTAGCCCGGAGATACTAAGTCCGGGCCTGAGACACTATCTCAGGCCCGGAGATACTAAGTCCGGGCCTGAGACACTATTTCTAGCCCGGAGATACTAAGTCCGGGCCTGAGATATATCTCAGGCCCGGAGATATTATCCCAGGCCTGAAGTACAGACATGTTGGCGGGAACATGGAAACTGAGTATCGCATTTCAATTTGTGAGATAGGAGTAAGGTAGGGTAGGGTTGAAGTAAAATATAAACTTCACTTTATGTTTCGCTTCTACACAGTAAGCCAGTACACCACCCCACCCCAGGTGAACCTATGTTCGGGGCGGAGATAGTATCTCCGTGTGGGACTTTAGGAGGAAAAAAAGGGGAAATCCATGTCCCTTCCCCTTCCCATGTCCGTATAAAAGAGATCATAGATAGTCACGTTTTCAAACCACCCTTAACCACCTTGAAACGCGCAGACTTTGTTATATTACAATTTCCTAAGTCCTAACGCGTTACTGGTAGTTACTAAGAGTGTAACGTTGTGTGACACTTACATGATCAAATCTAACATATGACCTCAATCAATGGGCCTTCCGTACTCAGTAGTGTCCAATTTCATATATTGTACAGTACTGTAGTAGATTACATAACAACAGTCCCAGTAGGCACTAGTACCACCGTCATATCAAAATCTTTACCACGATATAAAATTCGCAATATATCATATCACAACCGGATTCCGCATGGTGAATTCCACGTAATTTAAGTGAAAACCATCTTTTAAAATAAAATGCAATAAATTAATTGGCTGTAGGTTATCATGAAAATTGAGTCACAAAATAAATGATCGATGTAGTTCTGTATTTTTTATTTTATCGAATTTAAATGAAGTAATTAATATATTTGGACTTTAATTTATTTTTTTGTAGAATTGTAATAAATTTATATATTATTGTATCAGGATGTTAATTACATTAGCTATCTCTGTATTCTCACTGGTACACCGCGGGTGTTCCGTTCTCAGGGAACCGGAGGATATTCCCCGGTTGCGAGACTACGCAGGCAATGCTACAGCCTCGGCCCTACAGTGTGGACTACCGGGGTCCTTGGTACATGCTTGGTTGTGCGACCCAGACAGAGTACTTGGTGTCTCAGACACCCAACTAGCAGTTATTAACTCTATGTTATACAACATTTACACCGACACCTTCTGTACGTGCCCTATAGAGGAATTATGTAAATCCAAATCAGGTGAGTTAAAGTCTAATAATTAATGGGTTAATAATATTTATATAACTCCTGAGGTAGAAGAGGGTGGACATAAAGCTTTATACGGCGAGTGAGAATTGTTTTTCCGGCGGGTGTGTGACAATATTCTAACGTCTGTGTGACAGTATATGAGTTAGGCATGTCACCGTGTTACACCTACCCGCTACAGGTCGTCCACCACTTACTTTCAGTTCACTGACTTTCTGTATATAATACTGAACCGATGTAACGGTAGGCCTATGTACCCTACATACATACCCGAGCTAATCAAAGGTCACAGAATCGTAATGTCGGAATGTCGTAAACAGTATGTTAAGATATTCTGCACAGTACATAAGCGAAACCGTATGTATACTGTCGTTACATTTTACTACAGTAGAACCATTATCATTAGGTCTACTGAATCTGTAGGCCTACATATACGGTACTATAATACGTGAAATTTGATGTTTAACATTTTACACCATGTCCCAGAATATAGTGTCGTAATGCAGTGGACACGCCCCCCCCCCCCTCCCCCCCCCCTAATTTTTCTACAAATAGTAATGAGATTGCATGAAATTTGAAACAGAGATAGTTTCACCTCCCGACCACTCTCTGGGTGAGCCAGAATTTTTATTTTTGCTTTCAATCTTTATCTACAAGCTTTTAAAAAAAGTGTCTCCAGCGATATTACACCAGTTACACCGCAGTTATTCTTCTACCTTATAGACCAGTAGAAAGCTGGCCAAGCAAGGATTCCAAATATGTAACACGATTTGAATTTCGTTGAAAAATAGCTGAGATATGGGCGTTCAAATGTTGCATGGTTTTGCAACGACGCGAGGCTATTTTATTCTATTAATAAATAAACCATATTCTGGAACATTTTTTAAATGTATGAATAGCTACGTAATAGTATGATTAAAGATGTAATTCACTGTTGCCCAGCTACGTATTTGGATAAACAAAATATATATTACACCATGACCCGTAATATAGTGTCATTTTCTGATGACACGGACCCCCCCCCCCCAAAAAAAAAAATTTCTACAAACCTTAATCATATTGTTTGAAATTTGAAACACAACTAGTTCAACTCACCGTGGTTGTTACCATGAAGCCGGAATTTTCGATTTCGCCTTTAAATTTTATTTATAAGCGTTTTAAAAAAGTGTCTTTTGCGAAATCGCACCCTCTGTATCATTGCCATTCTTCACTTTAGTCGTAATTTTTTCACATCAATAGAAAGCTTGCGTTGCAAGGATTCCAAATATGTAGCAATGTCTGAATTTCGTTGAGAAACAGCTGAGAAATAGGCATTCAAAGATTGCAATAATTATTGTTCACTGCAGGCCATTTATTCTATTTAATAAATACACAATATTCTAGAACGTTATTATTTATTTTATGAGTTGGTAGGCAACAGCGGTATGCCTATACAATATCTATATTGCCTAGCTAATCATACATAAACAAATTGATCCAGAATATTGTGTATTTATTAAATAGAATAAATGGCCTGCAGTGAACAATAATTATTGCAATCTTTGAATGCCTATTTCTCAGCTGTTTCTCAACGAAATTCAGACATTGTTACATATTTGGAATCCTTGCAACGCAAGCGTTCTATTGATGTGAAAAAATTACGACTAAAGTGAAGAATGGCAATGATACAGAGGGTCTGATTTCGCAAAAGACACTTTTTTAAAACGCTTATAAATAAAATTTGAAGGCGAAATCGAAAATTCCGGCTTCATGGTAACAACCACGGTGAGTTGAACTAATTGTGTTTCAAATTTCAAACAATATGATAAAGATTTGTAGAAAAATTTGGGGGGGGGGGGGGTCCGTGTCATCAGAAAATGACACTATATTACGGGTCATGGTGTATATTAATACTATTCTTATATTAGTTTTACTGCAAATTATGTACGTTTTATTGCTCCAAAATGGTTTGGATTAAAGAAACAATGTTCATAAACAAAATATTCCAGATTATGATGCATTTATTTAATAGAATAAAATAGCCTCGCGCAGGTGCATAACCATGCAACACTTGAACGCCCATATCTCAGCTATTTTTCAACGAAATTCAAATTGTGTTACATATTTGAAATCCTTGCAGGGCCAGCTTTCCATTGGTTCCAACAAACAGCTATTAGGTAGAAGAATAACTGCGGTGTAACTGGTGTAATATCGCTGGAGACACTTTTTTAAACGCTTGTAGCTAAAAATTGAAAGCAAAAATAAAAATTCTGGCTCACCCAGTCAGTGGTCGGGAGGTGGAACTATCTCTGTTTCAAATTTCATGGAATCTCATTACGATTTGTAGAAAAATTAGGGGGGGGGGGGGGCGTGTCTCTGAATTACGACACTATATTCTGGGACATGGTGTAATTTTGTAAGTATTTCTAGAGTTCTATTTAATAAGTTACACACTCCACTATTATTTGCTAAAATTGCTACACTATAAGTCTTGATTGCGTTGTTTTTATTCCAGGTAAGAAACATGGTTACATAATGGCTGTGGTTATGGTTGAAACAATGGATGTTCGCCAATTAAGCGCCACCGCTGACCCTTACGACGCCGCGCAAGTGTTTGCAGATGTTTTGCGAACTCAAGAGTGGCGACTTGGTAAATGCAACGACGATGTTGTTCTGTTTATAGAAAAGGAGTCGGGAATTTATACCATGTCGGTTGGGAGTCAAGTGAAGCTCGTGAGTATTAGGGCTTATTACTATATTATACAGTACTAGGGCCTATACTATAGGCCCCTATACAGTAGCCACTTAATAATATATAAATAAGCCTATACTATACAACTCCAATACAACTATACCCGAGAAAAAATTAGATAAGTAATAATATAAAGCAAACCTTTGCATTTCAATAATATTGCGAAATATAATAGGCCGATACTGTGTGGTCTGAATAAAAACAAGTTAACACTTGCGAGTTAACACTTCTATGAAAAATAAAGTGATGAGTGAACTCTTAAAATTCGCTTGAATAAAGGAAAACTTCACTTTTACTTATATTTCACTTTTCACTTCAGCCAATCGTCTGTAATTCTAAATGTATTGCTTCGTTAATTGGTTGGATTTGAACGGAAATTATTGTTTCTAGGATATTTTCACAACAATCCCAAACTTGTTCAATTTCGGTCTTTTTAATTAAAGATTCTAGAACAAAAGCAGTTTTTGACATTTATTAATGTTCAAGAACATCACGTAGCTAAAAAATGCATCGAATAGCTAGTATTTTTTGATTAGCTAGTTTTTTTAAAACAAAAAAATTTGCAGATATTTATTACGGAAAAATGTTCAACACATTTTACGGTGTGGGATATAAATTTATCCAAGGTGGCTAGGATTTTTAAAAGTCAATCTGACTTATTTGACTTGTCGATCTAACTTATCTCCCTCGCTGCGCTCGGTCGGTAAATAACAGATATCTGGACGAACGGTAAATAAAGCATTTATTATTTACCGTACAATATATAATTATTAACTATTCCTCGAAAATGGAGACTATAAAATCGGAAAAAAATGTTCTCTCTTTTTGTAAAACAAATAGTTATTTTAGTTTATTTTAAAAACTGTGTATTTAAATGAAAAAAATGTATATGTGTATTTAAAACCCATTCTACAGTAGACTGACCACTTTCATAAAATTTCAATTCAACCCAATTCCCCAACGGTGCGGTGGCAGGAAGTAAGTGGAAAACATTCACCCACCCCACAGATTTATTTTTGAGCTTACTTGTGTAGAATTCCCTATTATGAAGTGTTCACTTTAAACAGTAGTAAATACTTGCGTTTGATTAAAATCAACCAGCAAACAAAACAACTCTTCACTTCATTCTACACTTCACGTCCTTTTTATTTAAGCAAAATAAGTGTTTGCAAGTGTTTAATTGAAATGAAAGTACTTAATTGAAATGAAAGTGTTTACTTGAAATGAAAGTGTTTAATTGAAATGAAAGTGTTTACTTGAAATGAAAGTGTTTACTTGAAATGAAAGTGTTTACTTGAAATGAAAGTGTTTACTTGAAATGAAAGTGTTTACTTGAAATGAAAGTGTTTACTTGAAATGAAAGTGTTTTCTTGAAATTAAAGTGTTTACTTGAAATTAAAGTGTTTACTTGAAATGAAAGTGTTTACTTGAAAGGAAAGTGTTTACTTGAAATTAAAGTGTTTACTTGAAATTAAAGTGTTTACTTGAAATTAAAGTGTTTACTTGAAAATAAAGTGTTTACTTGTTTTTATTGAAACCACCCATTAAATTGTTAATATAATTTCATATAATAAATTCCAGGTCCTCACCGATTGCATCTCTCAGTTTATTTTGGACGACGCGAGACATTTTATGGAAAAGAAGGAATACGACCCCGGACTACGAAAGATTATATTGGCAACACGAAATGCATTAATTGGGAAACCATCCAGCCAATCAGCACATGTATGTCAGTAATTGGTAAAAATTATAACCAATCAGCACCTTGCTAGCACTAACTAGCCGACTGCACCGGTGGTGCGAGCAACAGCAAACGCTAAAATTTCTGACTATGTGGTTTCATTTTTTGGGTATAGATCTATTCTAATATGCACGAAATATATACCCCTTATTAGAGGCTGTTTATTGTATTTTTATACGAATATAATTTAGAGTTATGTGCGTAAACGTAATAGGACAACAGTAGTTATAGGTTGAATATGAAATAATGTTTGTGTTTATGTTAGAATGCGCGGTATTACATCACTTGCTATAATGAATACTGTAATATTATTAAACTATACTGTAGAGTTGGCCTACACCCTACAGCCCTAAATGGGATATGTGGAATTTCTACAGATCCCTTTTGTTGGGTTGACCTACTGTATAATAGCAGTAACGGTAGCAAAGCTATAGTAGTTTTAGTCAGTAGCTGTAATTTAATTAAATTAAGCTAAAAGCATTAGTTGTATTTCGCATATACACAATTTAATTAGGAGTTTTTTTGCAAAGTCTTTTG
>JAUCBJ010003157.1:0-18971 GCA_032718475.1 Nemertoderma westbladi
ATCTGAAACGGCCGGGCTTTTATTAGATTAGCTTAGCAGTAATCAAAACGGGGAACAATGACTGTCTAGCACAGTCTACTCTAATACTTATATTAGTACTGTATTATTAATAGACTGTGGTCTGAGCTAAGGGGGTTAATCTCCTAAATCACTTTGGGATCTAAAAATTATTTTCCGGAAATCACGCAATATTCCACCCAATTACCATAGGAAAATGAGATACAGTAACTGCAATATATTTATTATTATTACTATTATTTAACACAGAATTACAGATGAATACTAAAATAGTAAAAATTTGCCTGTATATACACAAATAAATGGTTGACAAGGGCACCAACTAGTCCACTAAACAGTTTTTTTTTATTAATAATACAAATTGTTAACGGTGCACATTAAGTATGCAATGCGAGTGCAACAATATAAACATTGATTTAAAAACAATTAAGGTATTAGACTAACTATGCACTGTAAAACAGCTTGTTACACACCAATAATATAATTAATCAATATATTTTTGAAAATATTTATAGCGCCATTTAAGACCCATTACAAACCCCTAATTATAATATATCTAGGCGAATTTATTATATTATAATTCACAAACAAGAACGTGTCACGTTTACGAGGTACAAGGAAAATGACCAAACAAAAATAGTAACTCAATTTTTTTATTTCCCTTTAGGGGTTCCGTAACGCTTCAATAATCAACAACAAACAAAAAATTCTAACAAAACGGGTTTCATCAGCCCAAATGCAAGAAGTAAACAATTTTTATCGAAGTTATAATAATAATTGGAAACCAAAGGCTTAACTTCTCAACGATTTGCATATCTATAATCTGCGGTTTACAAATTATGCGTTGATCTCTGATAAGCGACACGGGAAATAAGTACTTTAGCTTTACATTGAAAGGCGCCAAAAATAATAACCTTTATAGACATACGCAGGCAGTCAGGCACCCACCCACACCCTAGTAAATGCAAAATTTAAATTCAGAATATATTTGACGTCAGAACATTTAACGGCTTTCTGCACCCAACATGACAATAGTTTTTAAGTATTACAGAGTTAAACTAGCTAGTAGATAAAATGACCCACTATTTTACAGTCAACTAGCCAAGTTGCTCTAAAAGTTGCCGACCACGTTGCTTGTAAAGTTGCTGGTAAAGTTGCCACGTGTAAACCGGCCTTTAGACTGGCATAACTGAACCAGAAGTCAATCCTTACAACTCAAAATAATATTATTATAGTTACCTAGGTAAACATTAAAGTCGCAAACGATATACTTTATTAATTATTTATTTATTTATAAATAATTTATTAATTCAGTACGTCCTACCTACTACAGTTGTGTAGCAGAATGAACATTCCCATTTAATGTTGTGCGTCAGTTAACGTAAACATTTCTAACGACATTCAGCAACCAACCTAAAGCGACGCCATTCGTATATTAATTACACACATTTAAATTTCTCCGCCACATGTATTTTATTTTACAGAGCTACACTAAAATGACCAAATATGTAATTACTAAAAGGTACTTACAGGAAAAAGTACATACATACATGTCGTACGCCAGGCCCCGCAACTCAACACTTACACAGTTTGCAATCACTCATGTGCAGTACATCCGCAATTAATCCTTATAATTCATGCTAACACTAGTAATTAATAATATTATTTAAATATAAAAATAAGCCATACTAACAAATACCATCAAATAAAGAAACCTCAATGATAAACGATATTCATCTATCGATATATATCTTATAAAGAAATATAGGAATATTTGTGAATTGGCAATCGATATGCAAAGCCAATCTTGTCTAGAAAACATGTTTGGAAGACTATACTGACACGGTTTAGCGTTTAGAGTCCTCCACTAGTGTTTGATAATATTTTAGACAGGTAGTAGGTACAGTTGATTCTATTTTTTTTAATTAATCAAACAAAATTTACAATCTATCTAATAATAATCTAAAAGAGATCCCAATTATTGCTAACGGTTCATATCATTCAGGCGATAATTGAAATCAATGTCAATATAATCTTCTATGTTTGACAATTTGCATATTATAAGTATTTTACTGCGCAGATGTGAAGAATACCAGGTTTTCGGGGAATTTTTTATTGGGATTTTATATGAAGAATTTGTATTTTTTTTAATTTCTCCTTATTAAAGAGGGGGGGTGGTGGTAGCCCCCCCCCCCCCCCCCCCCCTCCCTTAAGGATTGTCTATCTGTGGACTGTGAATTCAACAGGAAATTACATTAATTTTTTTAACATTGTTTAAATGGGTTACGGTAAACCGTGCGGTTTAGCGCACAACCACCAGTTGGGTCGTTCACAGTCAGCGGTGTACCGCTGGCCCTGCGGTACTCCGCGAGGTGGACCGTTCCGTTGGATGTGAACGGGCCTTTACTCCACTATGTGATTGCACTTTTCACCGGGATTCCGGTTTTCGATTTTTCGGGATCGGGATCCCGTTTAAATACTACTAGAGTAAACTGCAAAGTGAAATATCAGAATAGGTTTGTGTGTGTGTGTGTATAAATATGTGAAACAGCAGTAAGTCTGGTATACTTCACATGGGCCAAGTTTGAAAAATCCACCCTAATTTTCTCTACGCTTTCGGCATCAAAATCGAAGACACTTTGCATCAACTAGTCAATTTTGCATCAAATTCCTCCGAAATCAATAACTCAAATTTTAATACTTGCATCAATATAATAACATACTTCCACGTTCCATTATTTTATATAAAATATTTGAAGGTCGCAATTATTATTTTAATATTTTCTAGTTTTATTACATATAAAACTGAAGAAAATAATTAAATAATAAATTGATCTGCACACGTACGAATATACACTATACATACAACTTATTATATTGTTTTGTAATTATAATAATATATCTATCTACCCGGTCACTGCAATCTGTCAGTGCTCGACTAACTAAAAAGAAACCAACTAAACTAAGTTGCATTAAATTCGATGGAATCATTATGTTTAAGGAAAAATATTGATATCGGAATATTATGATTAAAAAAACTAACAATAAAATAACATGAGACAAGGCAAGTTATGATATTTCCTCTTAACTTAAGTTTCTGCACCCAAATAATTTGTCAAAAAGTCTTGGAAATCAAACAGGAAAAATTGTTTAAATTTAAGTGGATCTAAATTGTACAAATAATTCAGTCCCTCTGATACACGATTGAACTAAAAACTAAATAAATACTAATTAGAGATCATTGCAATAAAGCATATCGCGTCTCCGTTCTCTGAGTAACAAGACCCAAACACGTCAAACTCCTTCCCCAAACTTTTCTACAGATCATTTCTACATTGAGTTTGACACATAAATCTTTCAATACCCCGTCTATAAACATGACCTAATAAACCCGCCTGGCAAATTTTTGAATGGAATTTATATTTATGAAGCGATAAACGGCAGCTCCAAACCCAAACCCAGTATGTCAATTTTTTTCGAAATCTTTTTTTTTCGATTTTTGGGGTTTTTGAGGGCGTAGAATTCATCTGACTCAGTTTCGAAACCATAGCACTTACCGATTTCGCAGTATTAACAATTAATTAATTAACTAATTAGCTAATTTAGAGCAAATATGTACCACGTCGAAACACAGTAATGCTAGTTACTGGGTTTCGTGCATCCTTTCTGGTGTTATTTTGAAAAAGTTACTCCATCAAAACCCAGTATGTGCTCAAAAATCCCAAGATCCTACGCCAAAACCCAGTAACTGCACTTACTGGGTTTCGAGCAAAATTCTTTACTGGGTTTTCACATGGTATTTTCTGAACAAAATCGAGTATCGTTTCCGAAAGACAAATTGTCCAAGTCAAAACCCAGTATGTATATTGTCAATGTCAGATTTACCACGTCAAAACCCAGTAAACAGAGTTACTGGGTTTCTAGCAGTTTGAGATACTGGGTTTTGACGTGGGATTTCCCGAATGCAGATACTATGCCAAACCAAAACCCAGTAACTCCGGCAACGCAACAGACGTAGACAAATAATGAAATGTTCTAGAATATTATATTCTAGAATGTTGCCTCTTTGTTTTCGCTAACCGTTGGCGAAGGAAGTCACAGAGTTACTGGGTTTTGGCTAAGGGACTTGTCAGTTACTTGGTTTTGGCATGGGAAAGGTAACTGATTGGAAAAGTTAAATCTTAGTTTACTGGGTTTTGGTGTGGGAAAATTAGTTACTGTGTTTTGAAATGGGAATCATGACGTTACTGGGTATTGATGCATCAAAAATCACAATTGTTTTCTTTTCTACCTACCAAAACCGTGTAAGTCGATTTATAAGAAAAGTAAGGAATAAATTTAAAAAAAAGTTTTGGCACTAATTATATGTACAATTTATAAAGGTACACAAAATTATAACTCGTCAAATTAAATTTCAACCAAATGCCAACTGTTTAAAGTCCAAAAACTTTAAACGAGTTTATCTCGAGAAATCAACAAATGTACTTACTGGGTTTAGGTTTGGAGCTGCCGTATAACATGTGAAATTTTATTATATTTGCAAATTTGAAATCAGTTTTTCATTAAGTTGCCTCGTTCGCGAGGTAATCAAATATCAACAATAATTAAGATAATTTTTGCGATATTCGGAAGTAGCACCAAAACATTATGATTGTAGAATTATGTAATTATGTCCTCAGACATTTTTATATAAACTTTTTTGAATTTTTCGTTTCATAAGTTGTAAAAAATAAAACGGCAACAAATGGCGTGATTTTGTAATAGATCAATAATTCTAACCTACAAATCAATTTATTCAAAAGTATTCCATATCTTTTAATGTGCGCTCTCTGTACTTATATACTTACTTCGTCAATCTTCCATCGATCTTTAGTAAGGTATTGTTAGAGTTAATCCGATAAATATTTCTCAAAACATTTACAATATTTCTAATTTTGTTTGGATTTGGCATTTTATTATTTTTGTTATTTTGTAATCTTGTAGCAAAAGGCGGTGCTGCACCAAAAACAAAAAGTTATGGATTCAAGTTACAAATGTTAACATAACTCGCGAACGAAACGACTTATGAAGAAACTAATACATATTCGGAATCAGAATAAAATTGCATCGGTCAAAAAAACGCACCATGAAATGTATTTTAGTTGGATACTTTAGTAGTTGCAGAATAGGTTTGTATTGTGGTGATTTATTGCGTGTTGTGGTGGTGACGACATTTAATTACTTGACCACGGGAAAGAAAATAACCCCAACTCCCAGAAGAACCCTGAGAACGGAAAAATACGCGATATACATGATAAAAAAAGACCACTTATTAATTACCTGTCGTAACTGGCACTTGAGTTAAGCGTACATAAGTGTGCAGTTATTTTATGTACAGTTTGTTGTGCAGTCCAGTGTGCAAATAATATCACTGAACATCATCTACAATCTACACAAAATATTTTTACTAAAATTGTTGTCAGTATAAAATTAATAGATTGCAATTTTTTGCAAACAATATTATTATTATAGAAAACTATGTTGAACAATTTGTAAAAATTAACAAGAAAAAATTCACAAAGATAAAAGAGTTTCTGACTATAAAAGATTTCGCTTAACAATTTTCATAAAAATAATTTTAACATCATTAAAAACACAATATAGAATTTAATAAATTCGGAATCGTAGGGTAAAATTGTGGATAAGAATTATCTTAATTAAAAACAAAATAAAACGGACAAACTCTACTTAAATAAGGCGTTCCGGCGGTGGGGGTCTCAAGCAGTTATTGAGTTCGACTCTGGCGTTGGTTACTTCGTGTCGACTCGGACTATAGGTGCCGCGAGTGGCCCGTTTCTTACGCATATTGAGTACAGCGATAGCGACGACAACCGCGAGCACAACCAACAGAATACAAGCCAACACAGACACAATAATAACGGCTTGGTCTAGGCCTCCAGACTGTTTACTGGTCGAGCAGAGCTCCCCCTGGTACTCCTCCGTGCATAGACACTGGAAGCCGCCGACCGTGTTGCTACAGGTCCCCCCGTTCAGACAGACCGGGTCAACAGACTCGCATTCGTTAACATCCTGGTCGCACTCCTTCCCTTGGTAGCCGGCCTCACACTCGCACACATAGTCTGTCTCCGTTGACTCGCAGCTGCCGTGTACGCACGGCTCGTTGCTGCAGTGGTTGGTATACTGACACCGGGGCCCTGCCCACTCGGCCGGACACTCGCAACTGAATCCGCCAACAGAATTCGCACAAACACCTTCCCGTTCGCACCAATCCGCCGTATCGCATTCGTTTATGTCCGTGTCGCAGGTATCACCTTCATAATAATCTGTGCACTCACACCTAAAATTATTGACGAGATCTTTACACTCTGCGTCATTGAGACACAAAGAATGGTCACAATCGTTTATGTTGATTTCACAGTTTTTACCTTCGAACCCATCCTTACAGAGGCACATGTAGATAACGCCATCTACCGGGTAATCTACGCATTCATCCCGTATGTTCTCTTCGACGCAGGGCTGATTGTTTGCACAGTAGACTTTGGCATCGTCACAGGTGATCCCTTGGTAGCCCCACTTGCAGATGCAACGGAACGAATAGTCGCCGACGTCTTCGTCGACACATCTCTTGGAATAGGCCGCGTTACACGGCGAATCGTCGCACGTGGCTTGCGTGAGCACGGGAGCGGAGCAATCGCTCCCGGTAAACTCCTCCGTGCACTCGCAGCTGTACGAACCCAACTCGTTGATGCACCGACCGTTATTGGCGCACGGATGGTGCGTCTCGCACTCGTCCACGTCGGTGGCACACACCGGCCCTTTGTACTGCGGGATCCCGTCGCTCTCCGAGCAACTACACGTGAACCCATTAAACTCGTCCGCACACGAACCCTCATTGCGACATGGGTTCGGCGAGCAGTCGTCAGTGTCCACCCCGCACGTTGCGCCCTCCCACCCCGCGGAACACTCGCATCGCCACGCGTTCCACAGATCTTTGCACTCCCCGTGGCCCTCACAGGTTCCACAGACATCCTTCCCCGCGCACCCAACTTCGACCCGCGAACTCCAACCGAACTTAAACAAACCGTCGCCGAGGGGAGATGTATCGAATATCGGTAAACTTCTACGGTTAATCCTAAAGTCCCGGATACATCCGGAGTAACGCTCCGACTGAATACCCGGGATGTATCGGTTCTGAGAAATTGCTTCGTTCTCTGAGTCATCCTTGAGACTCCCCACGTAAATCTTCTCCTTAATAAATTGGTTGAGAGTCAGGAATGGAATTGATTCATCAGTAAACTTCTGTTCTACACCATCGATATAAAAAGTTAAGGACTCCGTCGTGGGATTAAATTCTACGGCAATGCTGTGCCACAGACCGTCGCTTACGCCATCTAGCCGAGACGCTGAAAACTCTTTCACATCCCGTTCTGCTGTAGAACCAACCATCTTCGATAGTAACATCTTTATAACCCCTCCATTTATCCACAAACTAATGAAATTGTCGGCGCCCGAATCGATTAACATAAGCAATCCGTCAGGAACTCGAGTCCGCAAACCGAAGGAGATTGACGACAACGGGGCGTTGCTTCCTGTAATCTTCGAATCAAACCGAACAACTATCTGTCCTGAGAGTTCGTTACCTTCCGCACTAAGCAACTGGGTGGACCCGGTACATTCATACGTAGTATTGCTATTCGGTCGACACCCCGGACATTGGTCCCCTGCTGGACACGTGTTGATAAAGTCGCAAGTCTCCCCTTCTGGGCATTCAGGGGCGAGAGGCGCGTTAAGTCTAGAACTTACATTCTGCAATCCTTCTAACGGATTATCAACTTTATCAACATCGTTATTATCCAAAATAAGACTCACATCGCCATTAATAACAGGGTCCAATATGTATCCGTTTATAGGCACACTCGATCTAATGTTAGATCCTTGCACTACCGAATCACTCGGTAAACCCAAATAAATATCTGTGGACGATTCGGCTCTGCGTTTGCGTCCAATTGCGTTGTTGCCCTCGTAACTCAAATCTAATTTAACCAAATCCAACAATACTGTGATTAATTCCTCGCCAATATCGATCGATAAAAAATGGCGCTCCCTATCGCATGGGTTAATCCCTTGGAAATGAATTTGCCGGGGCGGAATCGATATGCTTTCACCGCGAGTCAGTGACATGCGCAAAATCCCTCCACCATTCGGTGGCACAACCGGTACCACTTCCATCCAAATCGTCAAAACTCCAGTGGAATCTATATAAAACAGTAAACCTGTTTCTTTTACGGAAACAAAGAAAAATGAGATACTGGAAAGCACCCCTTCATATTGGAATCTCATAAATGCCGGGTTGGTATCTTCAAAACTCATCGCGGATAATGTATTCGCGCAGTAGTCACCAACGTATGGTCTGTCGCATCGACACGTGGCTACATTCCATTGGTCCAAACACTCGCCGTTTGCGTTGCAAGTATTATCCTGACAGACCTGATTACGAAGGCAACCTGCTTCCAGGTTCAAACCGTCCGAATCATCGTTAATATCCGGCGTCCACAGCTCGCCGTTCATCCGTAGGTCGCGCATACATCCTTTGAAGTTGGGAACACTGGAATCGGCGGGGGGCGTCCCGGACTGCCCGAATGTTATCGTGCTGAAACGGATTCCGGACATACCCGATATGTCGATGAATATCGTGCCAATCATATCCCCATTGAATACCAAACGGTTATTTTTTATGTCGACGGACACTGAATGCCAAGCATCATCATTTATTTTAGATTGGTCTGTAGCTTCTTTAGGAGTTGACCCACCAAACGATAACTTCACCCTTAGAGAGCCATCAACTACTACTACAGAGACCTTAGTGCCGCTATTGGAATCATCAACTTCCCACAAAACTGCGTTACCTAACGGAGTTTTGAACTGTACACCGATTGAGAGTTCCTCCAGAGGTTGTGCAAACTCGCGAGTAGCTTTGGCTCCTCCATTAAACGTGATACTGGTAACCAAATCGCACAACTTACCCGCGTAACCAGAAGGACACTCGCAATAATAATCAATCTCGTTGGTACTTGAGTTATAGAATTCTTTGCAGGTTCCGCTGTTAGTACATTCAACGCCATTACATTGGACTCCATTAAGGGCCATGGTGCAATCGGGGCCAGCCCACTCCCCGACACATTCGCAGATATAACTCTCGTCCGTATTCCGACACACTCCCTCGTGCTGACACGGAGTCTCTAGACATTCGTTAAGGTTGAACGAACAATTCTCGCCGACCCATTGCGACGTGCAGTTGCATTCGTAGCTGTCGATGCCGTGGACGCAAGTGGCACCGTGGAGACACGGATCAACGGCACACTCATCGATATCGGTGGCGCACTGCGGGCCGGAGTAACCGCGGTCGCAGAGACAAACGTACCTATATGGAGGGGGTGGGAGCATACAGATAGACGTACCTATATGGAGGGGATGGGAGCATACAGATAGACGTACCTATAGAGGGGATGGGAGCATACAGATAGACGTACCTATAGAGGGGATGGGAGCATACAGATAGACGTACCTATATGGAGGGGATGGGAGCATACAGATAGACGTACCTATAGAGGGGATGGGAGCATACAGATAGACGTACCTATAGAGGGGATGGGAGCATACAGATAGACGTACCTATAGAGGGGATGGGAGCATACAGATAGACGTACCTATAGAGGGGAAGGGAGCATACAGATAGACGTACCTATAGAGGGGGTGGGAGCATACAGATAGACGAACCTATACAGGGGATGGGAGCATACAGATAGACGTACCTATACAGGGGATGGGAGCATACAGATAGACGTACCTATAGAGGGGATGGGAGCATACAGATAGCCGTACCTATAGAGGGGATGGGAGCATACAGATAGACGTACCTATAGAGGGGATGGGAGCATACAGATAGACGTACCTATATGGAGGGGGTGGGAGCATCCAGATAGACGTACCTATAGAGGGGGTGTGAGCATACAGATAGACGTACCTATATGGAGGGGGTGGGAGCATACAGATAGACGTACCTATACAGGGGATGGGAGCATACAGATAGACGTACCTATAGAGGGGATGGGAGCATACAGATAGACGTACCTATAGAGGGGATGGGAGCATACAGATAGACGTACCTATATGGAGGGGGTGGGAGCATCCAGATAGACGTACCTATAGAGGGGATGTGAGCATACAGATAGACGTACCTATAGAGGGGATGGGAGCATACAGATAGACGTACCTATAGAGGGGATGGGAGCATACAGATAGACGTACCTATATGGAGGGGGTGGGAGCATACAGATAGACGTACCTATATGGAGGGGGTGGGAGCATACAGATAGACGTACCTATAGAGGGGATGGGAGCATACAGATAGACGTACCTATAGAGGGGATGGGAGCATACAGATAGACGTACCTATATGGAGGGGGTGGGAGCATACAGATAGACGTACCTATAGAGGGGATGGAAGCATACAGATAGACGTACCTATAGAGGGGATGGGAGCATACAGATAGACGTACCTATATGGAGAGGGTGGGAGCATACAGATAGACGTACCTATAGAGGGGATGGGAGCATACAGATAGACGTACCTATGGAGGGGGTGGGAGCATACAGATAGACGTACCTATGGAGGGGGTGGGAGCATACAGATAGACGTACCTATAGAGGGGATGGGAGCATCCAGATAGACGTACCTATATGGAGGGGGTGGGAGCATACAGATAGACGTACCTATAGAGGGGATGGGAGCATACAGATAGACGTACCTATAGAGGGGATGGGAGCATACAGATAGACGTACCTATAGAGGGGATGGGAGCATACAGATAGACGTACCTATAGAGGGGATGGGAGCATACAGATAGACGTACCTATAGAGGGGATGGGAGCATACAGATAGACGTACCTATAGAGGGGATGGGAGCATCCAGATAGACGTACCTATATGGAGGGGGTGGGAGCATACAGATAGACGTACCTATAGAGGGGATGGGAGCATACAGATAGACGTACCTATAGAGGGGATGGGAGCATACAGATAGACGTACCTATAGAGGGGATGGGAGCATACAGATAGACGTACCTATAGAGGGGATGGGAGCATACAGATAGACGTACCTATAGAGGGGATGGGAGCATACAGATAGACGTACCTATAGAGGGGATGGGAGCATACAGATAGACGTACCTATATGGAGGGGGTGGGAGCATACAGATAGACGTACCTATAGAGGGGATGGGAGCATACAGATAGACGTACCTATAGAGGGGATGGGAGCATACAGATAGACGTACCTATAGAGGGGATGGGAGCATACAGATAGACGTACCTATATGGAGGGGGTGGGAGCATACAGATAGACGTACCTATAGAGGGGGTGGGAGCATACAGATAGACGTACCTATAGAGGGGATGGGAGCATACAGATAGACGTACCTATAGAGGGGATGGGAGCATACAGATAGACGTACCTATAGAGGGGATGGGAGCATACAGATAGACGTACCTATAGAGGGGATGGGAGCATACAGATACACGTACCTATAGAGGGGGTGGGAGCATACAGATAGACGTACCTATAGAGGGGATGGGAGCATACAGATAGACGTACCTATAGAGGGGATGGGAGCATCCAGATAGACGTACCTATATGGAGGGGATGGGAGCATACAGATAGACGTACCTATAGAGGGGATGGGAGCATACAGATAGACGTACCTATAGAGGGGATGGGAGCATACAGATAGACGTACCTATAGAGGGGATGGGAGCATACAGATAGACGTACCTATATGGAGGGGGTGGGAGCATACAGATAGACGTACCTATAGAGGGGATGGGAGCATACAGATAGACGTACCTATACAGGGGGTGGGAGCATACAGATAGACGTACCTATAGAGGGGATGGGAGCATACAGATAGACGTACCTATATGGAGGGGGTGGGAGCATACAGATAGACGTACCTATACAGGGGGTGGGAGCATACAGATAGACGTACCTATAGAGGGGATGGGAGCATACAGATAGACGTACCTATAGAGGGGATGGGAGCATCCAGATAGACGTACCTATATGGAGGGGGTGGGAGCATACAGATAGACGTACCTATAGAGGGGATGGGAGCATACAGATAGACGTACCTATATGGAGGGGGTGGGAGCATACAGATAGACGTACCTATACAGGGGGTGGGAGCATACAGATAGACGAACCTATAGAGGGGATGGGAGCATACAGATAGACGTACCTATAGAGGGGATGGGAGCATACAGATAGACGTACCTATAGAGGGGGTGGGAGCATACAGATACACGTACCTATAGAGGGGGTGGGAGCATACAGATAGACGTACCTATAGAGGGGGTGGGAGCATACAGATAGACGTACCTATAGAGGGGATGGGAGCATCCAGATAGACGTACCTATAGAGGGGATGGGAGCATACAGATAGACGTACCTATAGAGGGGATGGGAGCATACAGATAGACGTACCTATAGAGGGGATGGGAGCATACAGATAGACGTACCTATAGAGGGGATGGGAGCATACAGATAGACGTACCTATAGAGGGGATGGGAGCATACAGATAGACGTACCTATAGAGGGGGTGGGAGCATACCTATACACGTACCTATAGAGGGGGTGGGAGCATACAGATAGACGTACCTATACAGGGGGTGGGAGCATACAGATAGACGTACCTATATGGAGGGGGTGGGAGCATACAGATAGACGTACCTATAGAGGGGATGGGAGCATACAGATAGACGTACCTATAGAGGGGATGGGAGCATACAGATAGACGTACCTATAGAGGGGATGGGAGCATACAGATAGACGTACCTATAGAGGGGATGGGAGCATACAGATAGACGTACCTATAGGAGGGGGTGGGAGCATACAGATAGACGTACCTATAGAGGGGGTGGGAGCATACAGATAGACGTACCTATAGAGGGGATGGGAGCATACAGATAGACGTACCTATAGAGGGGATGGGAGCATACAGATAGACGTACCTATAGAGGGGATGGGAGCATACAGATAGACGTACCTATAGAGGGGATGGGAGCATACAGATACACGTACCTATAGAGGGGGTGGGAGCATACAGATAGACGTACCTATAGAGGGGATGGGAGCATACAGATAGACGTACCTATAGAGGGGATGGGAGCATCCAGATAGACGTACCTATATGGAGGGGATGGGAGCATACAGATAGACGTACCTATAGAGGGGATGGGAGCATACAGATAGACGTACCTATAGAGGGGATGGGAGCATACAGATAGACGTACCTATAGAGGGGATGGGAGCATACAGATAGACGTACCTATATGGAGGGGGTGGGAGCATACAGATAGACGTACCTATAGAGGGGATGGGAGCATACAGATAGACGTACCTATAGAGGGGGTGGGAGCATACAGATAGACGTACCTATAGAGGGGATGGGAGCATACAGATAGACGTACCTATATGGAGGGGGTGGGAGCATACAGATAGACGTACCTATACAGGGGGTGGGAGCATACAGATAGACGTACCTATAGAGGGGATGGGAGCATACAGATAGACGTACCTATAGAGGGGATGGGAGCATCCAGATAGACGTACCTATATGGAGGGGGTGGGAGCATACAGATAGACGTACCTATAGAGGGGATGGGAGCATACAGATAGACGTACCTATATGGAGGGGGTGGGAGCATACAGATAGACGTACCTATACAGGGGGTGGGAGCATACAGATAGACGTACCTATAGAGGGGATGGGAGCATACAGATAGACGTACCTATAGAGGGGATGGGAGCATACAGATAGACGTACCTATAGAGGGGGTGGGAGCATACAGATACACGTACCTATAGAGGGGGTGG
This sequence comes from Nemertoderma westbladi, assembly GCA_032718475.1. Taxonomy (NCBI): domain Eukaryota; kingdom Metazoa; phylum Xenacoelomorpha; order Nemertodermatida; family Nemertodermatidae; genus Nemertoderma; species Nemertoderma westbladi. Next base: position 13,951 of record JAUCBJ010003157.1, read on the forward strand.
GAGCATACAGATAGACGTACCTATACAGGGGGTGGGAGCATACAGATAGACGTACCTATAGAGGGGATGGGAGCATCCAGATAGACGTACCTATAGAGGGGATGGGAGCATACAGATAGACGTACCTATAGAGGGGATGGGAGCATACAGATAGACGTACCTATAGAGGGGATGGGAGCATACAGATAGACGTACCTATAGAGGGGATGGGAGCATACAGATAGACGTACCTATAGAGGGGATGGGAGCATACAGATAGACGTACCTATAGAGGGGGTGGGAGCATACCGATACACGTACCTATAGAGGGGGTGGGAGCATACAGATAGACGTACCTATACAGGGGGTGGGAGCATACAGATAGACGTACCTATATGGAGGGGGTGGGAGCATACAGATAGACGTACCTATAGAGGGGATGGGAGCATACAGATAGACGTACCTATAGAGGGGATGGGAGCATACAGATAGACGTACCTATAGAGGGGATGGGAGCATACAGATAGACGTACCTATACAGGGGGTGGGAGCATACAGATAGACGTACCTATATGGAGGGGGTGGGAGCATCCAGATAGACGTACCTATATGGAGGGGGTGGGAGCATACAGATAGACGTACCTATACAGGGGGTGGGAGCATACAGATAGACGTACCTATAGAGGGGATGGGAGCATACAGATAGACGTACCTATAGAGGGGATGGGAGCATACAGATAGACGTACCTATAGAGGGGATGGGAGCATCCAGATAGACGTACCTATATGGAGGGGGTGGGAGCATACAGATAGACGTACCTATACAGGGGGTGGGAGCATACAGATAGACGTACCTATACAGGGGGTGGGAGCATACAGATAGACGTACCTATAGAGGGGATGGGAGCATCCAGATAGACGTACCTATATGGAGGGGGTGGGAGCATACAGATAGACGTACCTATATGGAGGGGGTGGGAGCATACAGATAGACGTACCTATAGAGGGGATGGGAGCATACAGATAGACGTACCTATAGAGGGGATGGGAGCATACAGATAGACGTACCTATAGAGGGGATGGGAGCATACAGATAGACGTACCTATAGAGGGGGTGGGAGCATACAGATAGACGTACCTATATGGAGGGGGTGGGAGCATACAGATAGACGTACCTATATGGAGGGGGTGGGAGCATACAGATAGACGTACCTATAGAGGGGATGGGAGCATACAGATAGACGTACCTATAGAGGGGATGGGAGCATACAGATAGACGTACCTATAGAGGGGATGGGAGCATACAGATAGACGTACCTATAGAGGGGATGGGAGCATACAGATAGACGTACCTATAGAGGGGATGGGAGCATACAGATAGACGTACCTATAGAGGGGATGGGAGCATACAGATAGACGTACCTATAGAGGGGATGGGAGCATACAGATAGACGTACCTATAGAGGGGATGGGAGCATACAGATAGACGTACCTATAGAGGGGATGGGAGCATACAGATAGACGTACCTATAGAGGGGATGGGAGCATACAGATAGACGTACCTATAGAGGGGATGGGAGCATACAGATAGACGTACCTATAGAGGGGGTGGGAGCATACAGATAGACGTACCTATAGAGGGGATGGGAGCATACAGATAGACGTACCTATAGAGGGGGTGGGAGCATACAGATAGACGTACCTATAGAGGGGATGGGAGCATACAGATAGACGTACCTATAGAGGGGATGGGAGCATACAGATAGACGTACCTATATAGAGGGGATGGGAGCATACAGATAGACGTACCTATATGGAGGGGGTGGGAGCATACAGATAGACGTACCTATATGGAGGGGGTGGGAGCATACAGATAGACGTACCTATAGAGGGGATGGGAGCATACAGATAGACGTACCTATAGAGGGGGTGGGAGCATCCAGATAGACGTACCTATATGGAGGGGGTGGGAGCATACAGATAGACGTACCTATATGGAGGGGGTGGGAGCATACAGATAGACGTACCTATAGAGGGGATGGGAGCATACAGATAGACGTGCCTATAGAGGGGATGGGAGCATACAGATAGACGTACCTACATGGAGAGGGTGGGAGCATACAGATAGACGTACCTATAGAGGGGATGGGAGCATACAGATAGACGTACCTATGGAGGGGGTGGGAGCATACAGATAGACGTACCTATGGAGGGGGTGGGAGCATACAGATAGACGTACCTATGGAGGGGGTGGGAGCATACAGATAGACGTACCTATAGAGGGGATGGGAGCATCCAGATAGACGTACCTATATGGAGGGGGTGGGAGCATACAGATAGACGTACCTATAGAGGGGATGGGAGCATACAGATAGACGTACCTATAGAGGGGATGGGAGCATACAGATACACGTACCTATAGAGGGGGTGGGAGCATACAGATAGACGTACCTATAGAGGGGATGGGAGCATACAGATAGACGTACCTATAGAGGGGATGGGAGCATACAGATACACGTACCTATAGAGGGGGTGGGAGCATACAGATAGACGTACCTATACAGGGGATGGGAGCATACAGATAGACGTACCTATACAGGGGATGGGAGCATACAGATAGACGTACCTATAGAGGGGATGGGAGCATACAGATACACGTACCTATAGAGGGGGTGGGAGCATACAGATAGACGTACCTATACAGGGGATGGGAGCATACAGATAGACGTACCTATACAGGGGATGGGAGCATACAGATAGACGTACCTATAGAGGGGATGGGAGCATACAGATAGACGTACCTATAGAGGGGATGGGAGCATACAGATAGCACGTACCTATAGAGGGGATGGGAGCATACAGATAGACGTACCTATAGAGGGGATGGGAGCATACAGATAGACGTACCTATAGAGGGGATGGGAGCATACAGATAGACGTACCTATAGAGGGGATGGGAGCATACAGATAGACGTACCTATAGAGGGGATGGGAGCATACAGATAGACGTACCTATAGAGGGGATGGGAGCATACAGATAGACGTACCTATAGAGGGGATGGGAGCATACAGATAGACGTACCTATAGAGGGGATGGGAGCATACAGATAGACGTACCTATAGAGGGGATGGGAGCATACAGATAGACGTACCTATAGGAGGGGGTGGGAGCATACAGATAGACGTACCTATAGAGGGGGTGGGAGCATACAGATAGACGTACCTATAGAGGGGATGGGAGCATACAGATAGACGTACCTATAGAGGGGATGGGAGCATACAGATAGACGTACCTATAGAGGGGATGGGAGCATACAGATAGACGTACCTATAGAGGGGATGGGAGCATACAGATAGACGTACCTATAGAGGGGATGGGAGCATACAGATAGACGTACCTATAGAGGGGATGGGAGCATACAGATAGACGTACCTATAGAGGGGATGGGAGCATACAGATAGACGTACCTATAGAGGGGATGGGAGCATACAGATAGACGTACCTATAGAGGGGATGGGAGCATACAGATAGACGTACCTATAGAGGGGATGGGAGCATACAGATAGACGTACCTATAGAGGGGGTGGGAGCATACAGATAGACGTACCTATAGAGGGGATGGGAGCATACAGATAGACGTACCTATAGAGGGGATGGGAGCATACAGATAGACGTACCTATAGAGGGGATGGGAGCATACAGATAGACGTACCTATAGAGGGGATGGGAGCATACAGATAGACGTACCTATAGAGGGGATGGGAGCATACAGATAGACGTACCTATAGAGGGGATGGGAGCATACAGATAGACGTACCTATAGAGGGGATGGGAGCATACAGATAGACGTACCTATAGAGGGGATGGGAGCATACAGATAGACGTACCTATATGGAGGGGGTGGGAGCATACAGATAGACGTACCTATAGAGGGGATGGGAGCATACAGATAGACGTACCTATAGAGGGGATGGGAGCATACAGATAGACGTACCTATAGAGGGGATGGGAGCATACAGATAGACGTACCTATAGAGGGGATGGGAGCATACAGATAGACGTACCTATATGGAGGGGGTGGGAGCATACAGATAGACGTACCTATAGAGGGGATGGGAGCATACAGATAGACGTACCTATAGAGGGGATGGGAGCATACAGATAGACGTACCTATAGAGGGGATGGGAGCATACAGATAGACGTACCTATAGAGGGGATGGGAGCATACAGATAGACGTACCTATAGAGGGGATGGGAGCATACAGATAGACGTACCTATAGAGGGGATGGGAGCATACAGATAGACGTACCTATAGAGGGGATGGGAGCATACAGATAGACGTACCTATAGAGGGGATGGGAGCATACAGATAGACGTACCTATAGAGGGGATGGGAGCATACAGATAGACGTACCTATAGAGGGGATGGGAGCATACAGATAGACGTACCTATAGAGGGGATGGGAGCATACAGATAGACGTACCTATAGAGGGGATGGGAGCATACAGATAGACGTACCTATAGAGGGGATGGGAGCATACAGATAGACGTACCTATAGAGGGGATGGGAGCATACAGATAGACGTACCTATAGAGGGGATGGGAGCATACAGATAGACGTACCTATAGAGGGGATGGGAGCATACAGATAGACGTACCTATAGAGGGGATGGGAGCATACAGATAGACGTACCTATAGAGGGGATGGGAGCATACAGATAGACGTACCTATAGAGGGGATGGGAGCATACAGATAGACGTACCTATAGAGGGGATGGGAGCATACAGATAGACGTACCTATATGGAGGGGGTGGGAGCATACAGATAGACGTACCTATAGAGGGGATGGGAGCATACAGATAGACGTACCTATAGAGGGGGTGGGAGCATACAGATAGACGTACCTATATGGAGGGGGTGGGAGCATACAGATAGACGCACCTATAGAGGGGATGGGAGCATACAGATAGACGTACCTATATGGAGGGGATGGGAGCATACAGATAGACGTACCTATAGAGGGGATGGGAGCATACA
>JAUCBJ010003158.1:0-33215 GCA_032718475.1 Nemertoderma westbladi
TGTGGCTGTGGTTGTGGCTGTGGTTGAGGCTGTGGCTGTGGTTGTGGCTGTGGCTGTGGCTGTGGCTGTGGTTGTGGCTGTGGTTGTGGTTGTGGCTGTGGCTGTGGTTTGTTTGTATATGTAAATAAGCGGTTGTGGGATGAGCTATTCACTGATGGTAAAAATGGGTTGTTGGTCGAACCTCCAGTCTGTTGTCTTGAAGTAGAAGGGCCAACCCTAGGAGATTGAATGTTTAGTGGTGGAGGTGGTGGTGGTGGTGACAAGGGCGTTTGAGATTGTTTGCGTTTCCGAGAGAAGAGACGCGTATAGCAATCGTGTTCTTTAAAGGCTGATAGAGTGAATGATTCGCCACACTTGCAAGTGTTTTCTTCGTTGATAAATCTGAACCCAGTCCCACCTTGCGTACATAGCGCTAGATGGCTAACCATAGTTTTCTTATCGGAGGACCAGGTGCCACAACAATCGCATGAATATTGTTTAAAATGAGATGCGAGATGTTTGTTGAGATTGTCACTGCGCATGTTCTTATTGCAGACGGGACAGTCAACGAATGTTGATGATCTAGGCATGTTTGCTATAAAATAAAAAACTAAATAATAATAATAAGTTTGGGAAGGTTTCGCGGGGTTGATATTTATTTTGAGGTAATAATGTTAAAACTAAACGAATTCATAAAAACACAAATTTATTGTTCTTACCTGCAGATTGATGATGTTTGCAACAATATATTATGTATAACAATAAATGTATTACGTATAACAATCTTGAAGAAATGTATTATAACTTTAAATAAAAAGTAAAATTGTCAATAATATTTTTGTAAGTAAAGTTCGAAGCGAAGGGTGGGGGTTTATAAGGGAAAGGATAACCAATGAAAATAAAAGTGAAGCTTGTGGGAACCAATAGAAATAAAAAGAGAGAGAGAGAGAGACGCGCTATTGGATTGAGGGAATAATAAACACATTTCATTGGGTTAATTAAATGTAAAACATTAGTTACGAAGGGAAATGGGATGAATTGAGAAGCGGGGGAGTGCGTCGGAGAAAATTGCGTGTAATGAATGAATGGGTATGTTAATTAATGTTACGCTAGAGCATCTCTGAAATTACTTCAAACAAAAAAAACTGTAGTATCCACTGTAGTAAAGAGATGGTTGGGAATTAGTTTGACACATGGCGTTTGGGTAGGCCTTTGTTGTTGAGCTAATATGCGCGTGGACTGCTTCGCAATACAATATGAAAGAATGCAAACTATTGCCATACCAGATGTTTATTCTAATTTCTTGGATGAATTGATGTAATAACGAAGCTATAGGTTTGAATAATTTAAACTCTATGGCAGGTCCCATTCACGCAGGCCCCATTCACGCATTGATGTTTGGGTTAGTCATGCTACAGTTAATAAGAGCCCGAGCAGCCACAGATTATTGAGGGATGACTCGGGGCCAAACTGGGGCCACTTTATTTTTGTGTGAGGGTAATTTATGTTTTGGGCCTCGATTGCGTCTTTATATTTCATTCTATCTTTACCTATTGTATGGCAAAAATAATACAAATGTATTGTATATTGTATTGTATATTTCGTTTGTTATAGTACAATTTATTCATCTCGCGTCCCTATCTGATTGATTTGTATCAAATTAAATTGCCTTTGGCAACATTATTTGATACAAATCGATTGATTAAACAATTAATTAATTGTTTAATCGACCAATTAATTAATTGGTTAATTAATTAATGACCTACTTAACACCCAAGGTGTGAAGTAGGTCCAATTGTCGCCGAAATAGGGTAAACCATTACTACTGTTTATAATTGCAGCTTTTACCTTTCTTGCTAAGATTGAATCATTAATCAGTTCACGAGATACATTCAATAGGAACATACGTCGAGTTGTAGCTTTCCCACGAATATGAAAGGGCACACAATATTGCATGGGTTCCCCATTCCGCTCCGTGATGTAGGTTCTCTATATACCTTGCGTATGTTTAACCCCCCATTTCCAAAAATCCACGATACTCTGGATTATCATTAAAAAAATTGGTGGCCATATTACGTAACTCACCTACATTGTATAACTGTACAGTTCTTAGGTATACAGCTATCGAGGCAAACATGCAGTCCCCGTCATCACCGCCGCATTCGAGTTGCATTAGACCTAATTGGGCAGCAGCCCGGCCCACAGTCCGCCCGGTGTTGATCATCTCCACCACTATCGGATTCCAAGCTGAAAAATATAAAAATAGATAATATCAGAAAAAGTTAGAAACAGAATGTTACACTATGGAAATTGATGTTGTACTGTTAGTTGTTGGCAGTACCCTATCTATTTCAAAAGCAGTATAGTGGCCCGGGACGAAACCCAGATGAATAACCACCCCCGCTGCCCCGATGATAATATCGTTCCCCATTTGCCCATCCCACGTATGAATTTTGAAAGTGTAACCCAATGAATATGAAAGGGCACACAATATTGCATGGGTTCCCCATTCCACTCCGTGACTTAGGTTCTCTATATACCTTGCGTATGTTTAACCCCCCATTTCCAAAAATCCACGATACTCTGGATATCATTAAAAAAATTGGTGGCCATATTACGTAACTCACCTACATTGTATAACTGTGCAGTTCCTAGGTATACAGCTATCGAGGCAAACATGCAGTCCCCGTCATCACCGCCGCATTCGAGTTGCATTAGTCCTAATTGGGCAGCAGCCCGGCCCACAGTCCGCCCGGTGTTGATCATCTCCACCACTATCGGATTCCAAGCTGAAAAATATAAAAATAGATAATATCAGAAAAAGTTAGAAACAGAATGTTACACTATGGAAATTGATGTTGTACTGTTAGTTGTTGGCAGTACCCTATCTATTTCAAAAGCAGTATAGTGGCCCGGGACAAAACCCAGATGAATAACCACCCCCGCTGCCCCGATGATAATATCGTTCCCCATTTGCCCATCCCACGTATGAATTTTGAAAGTGTAACCCAATGAATATGAAAGGGCACACAATATTGCATGGGTTCCCCATTCCACTCCGTGACTTAGGTTCTCTATATACCTTGCGTATGTTTAACCCCCCATTTCCAAAAATCCACGATACTCTGGATATCATTAAAAAAATTGGTGGCCATATTACGTAACTCACCTACATTGTATAACTGTGCAGTTCCTAGGTATACAGCTATCGAGGCAAACATGCAGTCCCCGTCATCACCGCCGCATTCGAGTTGCATTAGTCCTAATTGGGCAGCAGCCCGGCCCACAGTCCGCCCGGTGTTGATCATCTCCACCACTATCGGATTCCAAGCTGAAAAATATAAAAATAGATAATATCAGAAAAAGTTAGAAACAGAATGTTACACTATGGAAATTGATGTTGTACTGTTAGTTGTTGGCAGTACCCTATCTATTTCAAAAGCAGTATAGTGGCCCGGGACAAAACCCAGATGAATAACCACCCCCGCTGCCCCGATGATAATATCGTTCCCCATTTGCCCATCCCACGTATGAATTTTGAAAGTGTAACCCAATGAATATGAAAGGGCACACAATATTGCATGGGTTCCCCATTCCGCTCCGTGATGTAGGTTCTCTATATACCTTGCGTATGTTTAACCCCCCATTTCCAAAAATCCACGATACTCTGGATTATCATTAAAAAAATTGGTGGCCATATTACGTAACTCACCTACATTGTATAACTGTACAGTTCTTAGGTATACAGCTATCGAGGCAAACATGCAGTCCCCGTCATCACCGCCGCATTCGAGTTGCATTAGACCTAATTGGGCAGCAGCCCGGCCCACAGTCCGCCCGGTGTTGATCATCTCCACCACTATCGGATTCCAAGCTGAAAAATATAAAAATAGATAATATCAGAAAAAGTTAGAAACAGAATGTTACACTATGGAAATTGATGTTGTACTGTTAGTTGTTGGCAGTACCCTATCTATTTCAAAAGCAGTATAGTGGCCCGGGACGAAACCCAGATGAATAACCACCCCCGCTGCCCCGATGATAATATCGTTCCCCATTTGCCCATCCCACGTATGAATTTTGAAAGTGTAACCCAATGAATATGAAAGGGCACACAATATTGCATGGGTTCCCCATTCCACTCCGTGACTTAGGTTCTCTATATACCTTGCGTATGTTTAACCCCCCATTTCCAAAAATCCACGATACTCTGGATATCATTAAAAAAATTGGTGGCCATATTACGTAACTCACCTACATTGTATAACTGTGCAGTTCCTAGGTATACAGCTATCGAGGCAAACATGCAGTCCCCGTCATCACCGCCGCATTCGAGTTGCATTAGTCCTAATTGGGCAGCAGCCCGGCCCACAGTCCGCCCGGTGTTGATCATCTCCACCACTATCGGATTCCAAGCTGAAAAATATAAAAATAGATAATATCAGAAAAAGTTAGAAACAGAATGTTACACTATGGAAATTGATGTTGTACTGTTAGTTGTTGGCAGTACCCTATCTATTTCAAAAGCAGTATAGTGGCCCGGGACAAAACCCAGATGAATAACCACCCCCGCTGCCCCGATGATAATATCGTTCCCCATTTGCCCATCCCACGTATGAATTTTGAAAGTGTAACCCAATGAATATGAAAGGGCACACAATATTGCATGGGTTCCCCATTCCGCTCCGTGACGTAGGTTCTCTATATACCTTGCGTATGTTTAACCCCCCATTTCCAAAAATCCACGATACTCTGGATTATCATTAAAAAAATTGGCGGCCGTATTACGTAACTCACCTACATTGTATAACTGTGCAGTTCCTAGGTATACAGCGGTGACTATCGAGGCAAACATGCAGTCCCCGTCGTCACCGCTGCATTCGAGTTGCATTAGTCCCAATTGGGCAGCAGCCCGGCCCACAGTCCGCCCGGTGTTGATCATCTCCACCACTATCGGATTCCAAGCTGAAAAATATAAAAATAGATAATATCAGAAAAAGTTAGATCTTGCATCTCAGATAAAACTCCTTCTCCACTCCCAATATCCAGTGACTGGCCGGAATCAAGTGGTCTGAAAATTCCGCCACCAGCATCGGCGTTTTCCCCCCAGGTGTCGGGAATAACGGCAACATTATTTTAAATTTGATTATTCTACTTATATGGGGAGGGGCGAGCCGTGAAGTGTGTGAAAGCATATAGGTGTCACTGGCGAGTTGCCTTATCGCCGTCTGTCACCACCACAAATTTTTGATTGCTAATAACTCAGTTATTTCGTGATTTGATGAAAAAAAGGGGCGAGCCATGAAGCGAGTGAAGCCTTAGCATATGGGTACCATTAACGAGTTGTGGGGGCGAGCTACGATGAAGTAAGGAAGGTTATTGTATTTATAATATTACTATTTTAATTTGATTATTTTACTTAAATCTGCCATCGCTTTTATTTAAAAATTTCTCCCGCCACCTCACCCACTTATCCCGCCATCGCCATCTGCCCAAGTTATTTTGTTGATTTGATGAAAAAATAGGGCGAGCCATGAAGCGAGTGAAGCCTTTGCATATGGGTACCATTAACGAGTTGTGGGGGAGCATGTAGGTACTATTGTTGAATTTGCCGATTATTATTGTTATTATATTAATTGTCATAATTATTACTTACATTAATTTTCGGTAGGTGGCAGTGTGTGAGTTTCACCAACCATCCGCGGCGGACATATGCACATCGGCCGCCGACTGGCGATCGGCGAGATGGCGATCCCCGGGCGCGCCGGGAGCACCCCATCTTTACGCGGTACGTCCCGTATTCTATCTTCCTACGCGAATCTCCGCGCTACCATCATTAAATGTCGCCTCCTTGTTAAGGGGCGATGAATGAAGGCAACAGACATCAGTTTATAGGGTTTAACTTCGGGTGTTATAAATGTCACCGTTGGTTTATTAGGCCTCCTAAGTGGTTCGATAGCACCCCCTCGAGGCCCCCACCCAAAAGTTCGGGGCACCCTACCAGAAACTGGTATATGTTGGTTGGGTTCAACGATTTTATTCGCTTCAGCCATTATAATACAGAAATTATTATACTGCTATACGGCCAGTCAACCATGTCAAACACCCCCCCCCCCCCCCCCCCATTAATTAAGCAATCTGATGTAAAACCGAATTCAACATCTGATTTACCACCCTTCAACTTAGAAATCGCCTCAGCTACCAATTTGACAGAAACAGACATACTTTCGTCAATAACAAGATTTTGCAATTCTGAAATAGTTTAGAATCAACGATTATAATATATTTTTAAAATCTGAAAAAATGAACAACAGAGGGTGGCATACACTACACCAATAATATAATATTTTTTTCAGATTATTAAATCGCCATTTATATTTACTATAGTACAAAGCGGTTTGGTTGAATGGCTTAGTGTGGAGTGGGGTGGTGGGAAGAATATGGAGGTTTATAGAAGAACAAACAATAATTCTTATGACATAATGTAATAAGCCTATCTTCAATAAACTCATTTACTTTATTCGTTCTGATGGCCATATATATGATATATGGCCTCTGCTGATATGGTTATCTCTCCATCCGCCTGTGTGATGGTACCACACATCGACCATCCCACTACAGACAAACCACATTCTCTATTGATTCTTCCTGCAATACTTTTCACTGCATTCTTCAAGGCTGGAACACCGAAATTACCAAGAGGTAAAGTCAGCGGAGAAGGATTAATAAAAAGTTTTGATAGATTGAAAGAGAATAGCCCGTCCTCGGCTTCTGGAAATCCTGGAATTTCTGGATTGATAAACATTCCAGCACACCAGTTGGCTGAACGCCTGCTCTTATAATAACACACACATACTGCCTCCTTGGTGCTGGCATGTTTATCGCACAGCAGCCCACTACACCTCTCCCCTACAACACACACCCCGGAGATACTGACTTTTACACACTTGTAGCTAAACATATGAGTGTCAGTATCGCCAGGGTATTGCTTGTAGGGGACGTAGGGAACTTCGTACACTGGGCCAGGGGTTAGTTTTATAGGGGATCCAGTATGTATAATGGGATTAGACGAGTCGTTGCTCATATATTTACAGTTGAAATATGCAATCCATAATCCACAATATACAATCCACGATCGTGTATCATGGACTTCCTTTGTTCGTAATTTCAATTTATCCTGATTTTACCTTTAAAACCTACGTAAATGGAGTTGAGGTTAGAATTCTCAGTTTATCTAAGAATAGAGTTTTTAATCTCAAAAAAAAACATATTTTGGATGAAGCCGTTCGTCAGTTGACTACGCTTAGTAAGACACCAGGACATAAAGAGGAGATCATAATGCGAAACATGGAGCTCTTGGGATGTTGTCAATTTGGAGGGCGCAATTATTATATGATGGCGGGCCTTTGATCTAGAACTCGATACATGATTATCTTGTTGCCATTATCTCGTCATGATATTGACGTCACACCTCTCCTTTGTTCTTTCTCTAACATATGAACACTTTCCATTGTCATATTTAATCAATCTACCTCTATAAAAAGCTATCATGATGGCCACGGTTCAATCTAGAAACATTTCCATATAACTTTTTATCCTTTTCTGTCATCTAATTACAATGTTTTTTTGCATATAAAAATATATTTACTTTTTGTATTAACTTCGCCAAACCCTTCAGCTAATTTGCCATGAAATACCGAATCTTCAACAAACTGAAATGTATACTCTTCATTCCACGAAATGAAGCTTTCATTACTGACCTACATCTTTTTGTGTTAAAATTCAATTGTATAACACATTGCTGTAAGAAGTTACCATGTTTAGAAGGCAAACTCTCACCTCTACCATTATTGTAAGATTTACAAATAACGAATATATCCTTGCCTGGAATGTGATTCATCATTTCAACATTATCAACCATATCAACTGTAGGAACAAGATCACAAATATCTCCTGCAACCTGATCTGCGACCATATCACCTAAATGTAAGTGGCCTAAAACCACAATAATTTTCTCCAGGCAATCAGTAACATTCGTATTAGACCTTGGAACCCTTGTGTTATTATTGACAACACGCTGCAGATAATTTGGAACTGACTGTTGAGTGACGATTTTCGGTTCAATATTCAACAATGTGTGATACAACACATGGCAATACATTATACAAACTGACAATGACTGCAATCATAAACCTGGTGCTAAATTGTCTACTTTATGAATAACCCAAGGTCTCATTCCGGTACTTGATTCAGTCTGTATACAAGGCATTTCTTCTCTTAATATGTCTTTAACAGATTGTCTCCCAATCGTGTCCTTATCACTCGTTGCTCTCTTATAACATCTGTTATGCATCCGCAAACAATCAGCTGTCTCAATATGTGTTGCTCCTTGTAAATTATCCTTTATTTTATCAGGTGGCGGCAAATCATGTCTTTACAACTTCCACGTAATTATCTTCTAGGTTAGGTCTGCCATCCCTTAACGAATTCAATAACATCCACTCTGTATTCCAACATTAATTTTTTTTTATATTTATTATAATATTAACAAACAATAATTCGAATATAAAAACGCACCAAAACAAGTACAAATATAACCCACCACCAGCTGATTCAAACTGTTACCTAGCAACAATACAAACAATACAAATTGGTTCAGTACCCATCACCAGTCTGCCACTCTGCCACTGCCAGTACCCAACAAACCCGCCAGACCTCTAACTTCTAAGCCGTCCCGGGGTCCGAGTCCGCGTTCGCCCACACAATGGACGCGTCCGCCACCGCTGCCCGCACCGGTCTTCTAGCGGCCGACCGAAACCCACGGAGGCACATCAGGGACGACCGGAGTAAGGCAAAGTTGATGCGTCGCCGCACCCACGCTACCGACTCCGGGTAGGGAACCCGTCGTTTCTCCGACAGCCTCAATGCCAGCCGCTTCACAAACTGCTTCGCAGCCGGCGCCATGCCCCCGAAAGCGGAAAATATGAGGGGGGTGAAGGTTGAGTGCTCAACCTCACGGATCCGCTCCTCGTATCTCCGGATCTTCCTCGCCTCGTGATGGAGGTGGGCGGCGTCCAGCGACATCGCTGCGTTGGTGTCCGCCAGCGGGTTGAACACCGACACGTCGATAAACATCTTCTGGAAGCGGTTGCCCCAGAATCCGCTTACCGACACGTCGAGTCTCGCCTGCTGGTCCGTCGAGGTGGACCGGAGAGTGAAGGACTCCCCCGTCAGCCGCTGGAGCATCGGCTCGACAGCCACGTTGTGGGCCACCTCAGTCAGGGAGTCGGCGACGAAATCGCGGATCTCGTTGTGTCTGATTGAGGGGAACCCCCCAGTGGGACACGACAGAACGTCGTTATTAACGGGTATTCCAACATTAATCGATTAGCCTTCTCTAATCTGTTATCATCATAAAAACAAATGGAAACTGAATCCGCGGATCCAAATCTATGAATGTTGAAGATATTCTGTTGTAACCACCTTTTGTATTTATCGTCCGATACGAATCCACATGCTATCCAACTCTTGGTTCTCTAATTACATGGGGTGATATCTTTGCCATAGATAATATATCTGGCCACGCGAACAAGTATCTTGCATTATCGTCACCTGTAATGTATTTAAAACTTTTTTAAATATAAAGATTAAATAAAATATAACATGTAGAATTAAAAAAAATAAATAAAAGATTCCTTGAAAATACTACATGCAAAATACATGCAAAACGCGTTGTATAGGTACATGGCATTCTATACGTATAGCTTTCTAGTTTATTTAGAAGGATTTAATGTTTCATTGCATGGAAGGCCTTCTTCAGATCAATGTAATGTAATGTAATGTTCATTTAGAAACCACCTATATGCCATTTTTGCCGAAATAAAGATTGCTGCATTTCTCTATGTTAAAATGTATTCGGAATCCGATTAACACACTTAGAAGGCCATACTCCCACATATAACTGAGATATTTAACGTTTCAAAACCACCTACAGTATATGCCAGTTTTGCATAGACAGCATGATAAATAAATTTTTTTAAATACAACCTATATAATACATTTTACTATTAGAAATAGAGTAAGCCCGGGAAACGTTGATATAAAATTGGAAACAATGAAAAAGGAGCTAGAATTGTTGTTTATTATGATAGAGAGAGATTTGTTTTATATTTTTAAAACTTAATAATCGAATTTGTCTTAAAGGGTTTTATTTCTTTTTGAGTTATCATATACATATAAGATACATATAAGATACATATAAGATACATATAAGATACATATAAGATACATATAAGATACATATAAGATACATATAAGATACATATAAGATACATATAAGATACATATAAGATACATATAAGATACATATAAAAAAAAATTGTTATTTATTAAACCAAAATAATGGTACGATTGTAAAACTATATAAGCATTAAGCAAGCAAGCAGTAAAATCCAAATATACTATACATAAATAATAAAATATTTACACAGTTATAAAACAATTTTAAATCAGAGTTTGTTGGCCCAGTACGTAAGGGGGTGGTGGTTGCTCGGGCAACTAAGGAGATGGTACGTGTCCGCCGGCCTCCCGCAGAGACTACATACACAGTCATTCCCCGCCTCATGAAATTCTGTGGGTCTGGATGTACAAATTCGGAAATGGAAACCGTGAAGAGCAAAGCGGGTTATGGTGTGCCTCTTACGACAATTTGCGATTGTCCAACTGCGATTTATGAACGCGATACTGTTCCAGAACTCTACTGGGATTTCACGAGTTTTGTCTTCGACTTCAGCGGTGTATTTTTTGAATACATCCGTGTCTGTTAAATTTAGTTGACCTTTAAGTACCATAGAAAGATTTCGCGAATCACAGAGAGCGTGAACTAGCCGATTCCTAGACGATTTGTGAACTGAAAGTACTCTTTTGAGGAAAGCAGCTTGGATTTTATCGATACTATGAAGGTTGTTGACTGACAAGAAAGGCCAAATTTCGCGAAGTCCATACATAACTATCGGTGTTACTTTTAAGGAAAAAAGCTTTTTAGCTGTGCTAATAGATAGTAGATGTGGTTTCTGGATTAACCGTATTGTGGAAAGTGATTTGCAGACTATTATATTTATGTGCTTTGTGAATTTCAAGGACGATTGAAATGTGACTCCCAAATATTTATAAGACTTTTCTATTTTCACCTCGTTTCCGTTGTAGAAAAATTTATCCTGAGCGGACAGTCGGCCACCTCTCCTAAATTTCATTATGGAAGTCTTTGTAAGATTTACTTCAAGACCGTTTTCCCGGGCCCAATTAGCAGTTGCATTTAAACCAGCTTGCACTACCTCACGGGAGTCGCCATAAAATAGCAAATCATCCGCAAATAATAATATAAATAATTCCCCAATCTTGACGGTAATATCACGTATAAACTTCACAGTATCGTAAATAAAAATTACGAACAGGAAAGGGCTCAAGCTGTCTCCTTGTAAAACCCCACGCACTTGTTTTATAATTCTAGAATTACGGAGGCCATCTGAAATTACTATATAATTAGGACTTAAAATCGATTTAATGATGTTAAAAAGTGAACCACGAATATTAAAATCAAACCATAACTTTAAGAGTAGTTTAGACCTGGGGACCGAATCAAAAGCTTTGCGGAAATCGACATAAACCGCGTACAATGGTTTTCGAGGGTATGACAAATTGCTATGAATTTTATTAATAAACTGACTTAGAGGCATTGAGGTAGATTTCCCGGGACTGAAGCCGTACTGTTCGGGGGGTATTCTTTTGGAAACGAGACCTCGGAGTCGCTTTTTGATTAAACTCGTAAAGATTTTGTACGCGTTACATAAAAGAGAAATCCCTCTATAGTTGTTTGGATCTACGATTAATCCTTTTCCTTTGTATAGAACAATCAACAAACTTTCTTTCCATGATTTTACGAGTGAACCGGTGGACAAACAAATGTTGAATAATAAAGTCCATAGAACTAATGTTGCTGGGAGCGCTCCTTTTATGAGTTCGTAGAAGAGTTTATCTGGACCCCCCGATTTGTTAGCTGATTTACTGTTGATTGCCGATGCGACTTCTGTGTCCGAAAATTCCTGAACGTCGTCGTCTAGTGGAGGAGAGTTTATTGTTGAGGAAGTACACTCATCGATCGCTGCAGAGATTTCAGCCTCAGCATTATCGTCGTAAAAGGAGCTTTGTGAAATGATCCTCCCAAGTGGCTAAATCGACAGGGCATCCAGCAGATCCTCTTTGTTTCTTGCACCATTTGTACGCCTGTTTTTCTGCGTCGGCAATTAGCCTTTCTTCATTTCGAACTGCTGCACTCTTCTCTTTGTCCTTCAGAAGTGCTTTGTATTCGCGTTTTTTGGCACAGAGATTTTCCCGCAAGGAACTATCAAATTGGGTGGCGGCGTTGAGTTCCAGAACCTCCTTCCTTTTAAGAAGATAAGATACATAAGATACATATAAGATACATATAAGATACATATAAGATACATATAAGATACATATTAGATACATATAAGATACATATAAGATACATATAAGATACATACATATAAGATACTTACAAAATACATATATGATGCACATATACGATACATATAAGATACATATAAGATACATATAAAATACATATAAGATACATATAAGATACATATAAGATACATATAAGATACATATAAGATGCATATAATATACATATAAGGTAAGATACATACAAAATACATATAATATACATATACGATACATATAAGATACATGTAAGATACATATAAGATAGGCCTACATATAAGATACATATAAGATACTTACAAAATACATATATGATGCACATATACGATAAATATAAGATACATATAATATACATACAAAATACATATATGATACACATATACGATACATATAAGATACATGTAAGATACATATAAGATAGGCCTACATATAAGATACATATAAGATACTTACAAAATACATATATGATGCACATATACGATACATATAAGATACATATAAGATGCATATAAGATACATATAAGATACATATAAGATACATATAAGATACATATAAGATACATATAAAATACATATAAGATACATATAAGATACATATAAGATACATATAAAATACATATAAGATGGGCCTACATATAAGATACATATAAGATACATATAATATACATATAAGATACATATAAGATACATATAAGATACATATAAGATACATATTAAGATACATATAAGATACATATAAGATACATATAAGATACATATAAGATTCATATCAGATACATATAAGATACATATAAGATACATATAAGATATATATAAGATACATATAAGATACATATAAAATACATATAAGATACATGTAAGATAGGCCTACATATAAGATACATATAAGATACATAAGATGGCCTACATATAAGATACATACCAGATACATATAATATACATATAAGATACATATAAGATACATATAAGATATATATAAGATACATATAAGATACATATAAGATACATATGAGATACATATAAGATACTGGGATACTAGGTACCGGTACTGGGTTAGTTAGAATATAGCATTCATGGCTAGAAAAATTACTGAATTATATATATATTTCATTACTTTCGATGAGCTTCCAGTTAGTATAAAGGATTTGCCATTATTCTTGTATCATGATAACCTGTTCACGAGTATAAACCTAATCAAAGAGTTAGGAAAGAGGGGATACGGTTAGACGGGCACTATGTGGGAGAATAGAATTCCAAAGTCTTTGGATTTACCTGATGTTCAGAAGGTGAAACGTGAAGTACGTGGATATTTCGTTTATCTGAAGTCTTCAGATGGAGATATTGTCATTGCTCGATGGATGGATAACTCCGTAGTGACTGTAGCATGTCACAGTGTTCAACCATGTTCTAATGTCAGTAGATGGTCTCAAGCACAGAAGCAGCAAATCCACATTCCCCGGCCGAACGTTATAGGATGCTATAACTCATATATGGGTGGCACTGATAGGATGGACCAGAATATATCGCTGTATCGCATCAGTGTTAGAGGTAAGAAATGGTGGTGGCCGCTCTTTACCTGGCTTTGGGATGTGTCAATTACAAACGCTTGGTGTCTTTATCGGAAAAGTTACATTGATGGTAGCAAGATCCCACAGTTGCAATTTAGACGTCAAATTGCTCAAGTGTACCTGTCGAGATATGGAGTGTTGGCTTTAGGAGCAGGTCGACCTCGAGCATCTAGTGGAAGCAGTCGTGTGCTTCCAGATATACAATACGACAACATTGTGCATTATCTTGTGCCTACTGTAGATAAAAAGAAGCGGCGCTGTGCAGGATCTAACTGCACAACAAGATGCATTACCATGTGCAACAAGTGCGATCTTGGTTTATGTCTCTACTGCAATAAGTCATTTCATACCAAATAATCTTATAATTTCCTATAAACCATATAATTTCTTGAATTTATAATATATATATCTTATATCTAAAAAATCTATATTTCCATGCATTTTTCTAACTTAATTCAGGATAATATGGGTTAATAATAGATATAAGCTTTATATCGAATCGATATATGGATGCATCATGATATATGTGGGGACTTAGTGCACACGACACCACTGAGTGTTTCGGTTCTAATAGCTATTGCCCGGCTGCCTAGTGTGCAGACTCAGAAAGTTGTATCGTGATTGCGATTCTCCCTCACATTAGTTATGCAGGGCGGGCGAGTGAAAACTGCGAGCCATCAGCGAACTGTTATAATTGTACTATTGTTAGTGTGTGTGTGTAGGAAGCATTTTGAATTTTGAGCAACATTTCTGCACAAGGTTAATATGACATAACATTGTACAATAAAACTTTATCATATTTCAGTTTTCTGTAGAATTGTGGGGTACACTAAGACTATGAATAAAGTTTTAGTATTCGATTTTATAACGTATAGGCCTACTGATGTTATTTCGGTTATTGTTAAGGTTTGAGATGCTGTATGAGTTACGGTTTTGATTATTTTGGATTGTGTTACGGTTCTGGTACGGTTGGTATGCTACCTTTATTTATAGGCTAAGGTTGTTTTGTTTTGTTTTTGTAATAGTAATATATTTTACATATTTGTGTGTAAAGTAGTTATTTACATTTGTGTGCTGATCTGTCAGTCTGTGTAAATATTAGTTGCAACGCGAATAAACATAATGGATGATTTCTACAAATATAGTACATGGCTACAATTATTATGCATTATTCCATTTAAATAAAATGGCACAGTATTTGACTTGAGCAGCATATTCACTTGAACGATACATAATCCCAAATTGAAATACGGATACAATTTTTAAATACATGATATTTTATAGGAATATGTCACATATGCGGACCTGTGATTTAATGTCTTCCGGTTAACTAAATTTTAATTGAGGGGAATAAGCAGGTTGCAGAGGCAGGCTTTTCTAACCAAAACAATAAACGATCTTGTTCCCTACCTACATACCTCATACCGTACTATCTGACGTAAGGGACGTCGTACTATCTGACACCTTGTGGTAAAGGGGGGAGATGGTTCAAAAGTCGAGAAAATTTGCGTGACATACTTTATGAACGCACCCTACAGTGCTTGTGTTTGTAGAGGTGACTGCAAATAGCAGAAATTTCACGGGTCCGCATATATACAGCACATATCAAATAGCCAGTTTTATTATCAACTTAATATGTTATATTGTTATGTGATATTAGATGGATTTGTGGTACATTTTATTCGAACTATTTTACTTACAGTATGTAATGTCCTTCCTTATAATTCGACAGTACAAATAACAATAAATACAATAATTTGTTACTGGAAAAACAGGCACTACTCAAGATTCGGCGTCTCCTATCCGATCGCAGTCTGTAACTAATGAAGTCTGTCTACCAGAACTGCAGTCTCCTGGACAGTCTCTACCTACACCTACGGAACGAGCTCCTCCCTCTCCACCTCCGGTTTCTACTACTACACCTCAACATTCTCAACCCACCTACTCCACGATTCTCACCTCTATTCCTCCAACTACAGGAACAATTTGGGGTTGGGGGTCGTATTGCCCTCCTATTTACCATATCCTCGGCGAGGTTTGCAAAGATTCTTAGATTTGATGACGTAGGGATTGGATCGACATTGGCCATTTTGGAGCCCGAATATAACAGGGCATTTTTCATATGGTTTCTGATACTTCCAGCAAACGCCCCATTCCAGGCAAGCCTCTTCACTGCGCTCATCACTGAGAAATTAACATTCAATATGTGTATGGACTTTTCTGTTTCAAGGTAACGTGTCGTCTGCAATGATGAACCTTCCAAAACCATCTGATAGGATATTCATGGTGTATAATATTCTATTACCAATATTAGAAGGCATCGCGCATAACTCAATGTGGGTTGTAGCTGCAGAAGCGATTGAATGTAACATAGATGCAGATGTCAAAACGGATCTGGCTTGCAGCTTTGATATCACTTGGCAGTGAAGATGCCATAAATGGAGTCAATGGATTTGCAGGCCAATCGCAGGACAAAATTAACATAAATGCTACTCAATTCCAGAATATTAAAATAACATCCCTAAATATTCACAAAGAAGGACTAGACAAAAAACACGATAAAAAACAGAAAATGGAACACGCACGTTACATAGGTCTACCAGAGACCATATGGTATATTCTCGATATGCCACATACTGTACCGGGTATTGAATTTATCCATGTACCTACAATTTCACCAGTGAACCAACATGTGTATAATATGATCAAAGGCCAGAGGGCTCACGCTGAAGTAAATGTGGAACCATTACCCGGATCCGAAGGTGAATTTATAGAAGCTGTTCGTGTCCTGCAACAACTATTACAACTTCCTCCAGAACAACAATATACCCAAAATCAGATGTTGGTGATACTGGACAGAAGAAGTCACCTATAACAATCGATAAGATGACTGTTTTCATTTCATCCTCCAGAACTTATTTTTATAAACTCACCTAAAGATTATCTGACCTGGTTTGCTCGCATAACTCGGCGAAAATAAGCTGAAAAATCCACCCACGAGTCAAACTTGTCAGCAAACTCTCTTACAACAGCGTGGGTGGATGGTAATACAAAATGGTGCAGGTAAGACCTATAGCCATAGAATATGATAATCATATATTATTAACTTACCTGCTACCAACCCCACTACACAACAAACGCAGCCAATGTTGGAATTATGTTAAATAACATTGCATTAGATGATAACCTCAACAATAAACTGGTTTAAAAGAACTGCAAATATCCCCTCAAATTACCAGTCCCCTGCATTGGTACCATCAAACCAGATAATCCAGAAGTTTGAGATGAATGTTTGCCATACATCTAATTTTAAGTATGGGAAGGTTTGAAACAGAGATGGATGTATTTTGCATGCCAAATTTAAAAACTGCATTTATTCGAGCAGGTTTATTACCAACCTTGGCTGAGGGTGAACATTACCTTCCCGAACACACCAACGCTTTGGGGAGGCCCTGGTTGATAGAACAAATGCAGTAGCAGCCCCGTGGAACACAGTCAAGTGATAGAATGGCAGGCATACATTACTTAGATTTCTTACACAAATTTATTCTCCATGACACTCTCTGTTGCATGGCACTCCTGAGATACTGTATACTCAAATACAGAAAGAGGCATCGTTAAATCTCACTGCCAAACTGCCAGAAGCACAACAGATTACTGCAGCTGCATCGTACCACACAGATGGTGGCTGTAACATCGCCAATCTCCCACCCATGGATAGTATTATAAATGCCCATTTAGATTCACCTGTTGAAATCTAATTGATTCTAAAAACTAACAAAGTCGGGCATTTAACATTGGTGTTGATGCGATCAATCATGTTGTTAGTGGAAATTATACTTCACTCCAAATCCAATATTGTGTTGAAAGTCCAGTACTGGCAAAACCGAAGTTAACTTAAGTCAGGATGACCGATGATTGAAAGACGACGTCTTTTGTACAGGTATAGGTATAGTGTAGGACATAGGTATAGGTTAATTTTATTTTATTTATTTATTTTCTTTATTCCATCGGGCCGAAACCCATTGTACATAGGCCTACCTACAATATGCACGATATACATACAAAAATCAACACAACACAATAATTTGCACAATTGATTATTACTGGGTTATGTACCCAAAACTCGTTTCCATCTATCAATAATGACAGAATCATCTTTCGTAACTAGATAACAAGCTGCTACAATTCGATTATTTGACTTGGTTACACGATTATACATAGAATACATGTTACTACATAACACCGATTTAAATGTATTTACTCTGTTAGTGACAAAAAATGTGTCGGCATCCTCAGTTCGGCCATATTTAAATAGTAACCTAAACGCAGTATTATATGCAACCTTCAGCTTGCGCTGACATTCTACTCGAAAAATAGACCAAAGTGCACAACAATATATATTATAACAAAAAGCCTTAAAAAGCACCACTTTTACAGATTTCGAACATACTGAAAAATGCCGAGCTAACTGGTTACCACGACAATATATGCCACTTCTCAGACGCATCATGTCTGGTTCGTCTGACAAGTTACAAGATATTGTGTGTCCCAAGTACTGCACCTGCCGAACACACTCTAATGGCTTACCATTAAGAAATACATCTCCTGCACGTCCAAATTTATATGGTAAGAAATACATGCAGTTTGATTTAGAAGGATTAAATAGGATATCAAATTCCAAACCGTACTGTTCACATATCTTAACCACTGCTCTCAGCCCAAAGATACTAGGAGACAATAAACACAAATCATCAGCATAAAACAAATGATTTAACAATAACGTACCTAACCGACAACCAACATTAATATTAATAAGACGCACACTCAATTCATTAACATAAATATTAAACAATAACGGTGAGATTAGGTTCCCCTGCCTCACACCATTTGAAACATTAAAACTGTCAGACACTGAAGAACCCCAAGACACCGTAATAGATTGTCTACTATACCAATAACTTAACAACCTAACTATTCCAATTGGAACTTTCACATCAATTAGTTTACGAAATAACTTAAAATGCGAAACACGATCAAATGCTTTTGAAGCATCCAGAAAGGCAGAGTACACGGGTGAGTCTTTAGAGATATACAATTGCACAGATTGTTTCAAAGTGAAAATGCATAAATCCGTACCCAAACCCATACTAAAACCAAACTGATTATCTTCTATAGACGCACAGCGAGATATAGTGTCAAAGAAACAGGATTCAGTAACCTTAGAACCACTATTAGCTGACGCTACGGGTCTATAGTTAGAATCATCGTTCAGACTACTATTATTATCTTTTACCACCGGAGATATACATGAACTCATAAATGAATCAGGTAGATAACCATGAGCAATAAAGCTATTAATCAACAGGGATAAGAGTACTGTTAATTTATTACTCCCAAATATATAACTCTCTGGAAAAATATTATCAGGCCCTGCAGCCTTCCCTATTTTTAAACCCTTAATAGCGGAAGTTTCATCACTAACGGAAATATGTACTCTATCTGAGCCATCCCATTTATCAAAAACGTCATTAACAAAATCTATGTCATCTTTATTCGACGGCACAGAATTAAAAATAGTTTCATATTTACATTTAAACAAATCAGCAATATTATCAGAGTTAGATGCCTCACCTACAGTAGAAACACGGGGTATTTGACTTTTGGTCTGTTTCTTAACATTATTCCAAAAATCCTTCCCCGAATTAACGGAAGAATTAGCAAGACGGTCAGCACGAATACTGTTTACTTTATTTTTACATAGATGTAAAGCTAATTTAAACTGCGCCGAAGTTTTCCGTTTGACGTCCCAGAGGATTCCAAACTTTGGTCTCCCTTGATCCCGCCAAATGCGAAAAGCTTCCCGTGCAGCCTCGTCTTTACCTTTTACCAATTCATTCCACCCAGGAACAGCATCGCGACTTGCGGGGCTTTTCCTACTGGGAATGCAGTTATCAGTTGCTACCCATATACTGTCGCAAATAGCACCATAACAAGAATCTAAACTAGATAGATGC
Organism: Nemertoderma westbladi; assembly: GCA_032718475.1. Taxonomy (NCBI): domain Eukaryota; kingdom Metazoa; phylum Xenacoelomorpha; order Nemertodermatida; family Nemertodermatidae; genus Nemertoderma; species Nemertoderma westbladi. Next base: position 20,087 of record JAUCBJ010003158.1, read on the forward strand.
ACAGGATCCTTACAATGAACATCACTACAAACAATTGAATTATGTGGAATATCAATTTTAGCCAGAATATTTTCCAACCTAGCGCGATAATTATCAATATGACAAGACGTAGCCTTTTCCCAGTTCGGCAACGAGTTAGAAACTTTCAGTTTCACCGTCGCCCCCGGCACCGAGCCGGGCGCCTCCTCAACACCACAAAAATTAAATGTAAAACACAGAGGCATAGATATGGTCATCCACCGCCATGTCATAAATTATTGCACAATCCAAAATATTATCGGAAAAGTGTGAAGTGCAAACAATATGATCAAGCCAACTTACTGAGCCATGCACATGGCTTAAATAGGAAAAAGAATTTCGCGGCAACATTCTAATATCAGGACAACTTAGATTAGCAACATCACAAAAAGAAAATAATTCCCTGCCAAACTCACGGGAAGGTTCAGCATTAAAATCTCCAACTATGGCACACTGACTACCAGGATGGTCAGAGATAATCGTATTACATTTACCTAAAAGTTCTAGAAAAATATCGAGATTATCTGGGTTGTCACAAGGCATGTACAGGTACACATTTAACCATAGTATAGAATTACCGTTACATTGTAATTTCGAGCACATAATACGATTTGTATTCATATCACAAAAATCAAAACAATTTCCGAGAGACTTACGCCACAGTACTGCCAGTCCACCATGTGGCCGACCACAAAATGGACCTTGAGATAAATCAACTGACGCTTTGCCGACGTTATAGAAGTCTTTGTGTAATGAGTTTAATTTATATAAATCCTGTTTATATAGCCAAGTCTCTTGGAGAAAAATAATATCATTTCGCTCACACAAATTCATAATGTACTGTAAATGATTATTAAGACCTCGAGGCTATTAAGACCATTGCATTCAGCATCGCAGAAAACCTATAGAAATCGATAATTTTCATTTTTTAGTGAATATTTCAATTTACTGAAAATTGAAAATTTGGCGTCGCGCGCACTTTTTGGGTCCGCATCACATTTTTCACGATATCTCGAAAACTAAACAAGATATGACGAAACTGTTTGCAGATTTGAAATCCTGAGCGAATTTCGCATATAATGGCTAATATAAGGAATCAGTATTCAAGTTACCTAAATTCGACAACTCCGCACACCACCGAAAAAATGTTCTAGAACACATTTTTAGGTGCTAAAAAAAAGGAGCTCGATAAAATATTTTAAAAAATATTTTTTTTTGCTATGCAGACCATTATATAATAGCTGGCAATCACCGATTTTACGGTATTTTTCATGACACTAAAAGTTTTTAAAGCCAGGGGTGACCTCCACAATTATAGGAACATACTTTTAAAGCTGAGTTATTACCATTATAGTAAGCCATTGTTAATGATTATTAATACTCATATTAAAAAAAAAAAAATTATAAAAATAAACCTGTCCCTAAGGCACAGCTCCAGCCACACCCTCACCATGGCTAGGACTGCCATTTTTATTATAAGTCGGGGGATCTGCCGACCAATATCGTTTAACTAGAATGTCTTTAGGCCAAGCACTAGCAACAATAAGTTTTTTATACGATTCACTGTTTAAGGACGCAATCACAAAAGAGTTGTACTCTGTAAACCTTTGGAGAGGATTCTTCGTAACAGACACCTCTGCTACATCGTGTTTGTCCCGAATGAAATCCGAGATATGTTCTTCACTGGTGTTTGTCGTTAATCTCGAGATGAATATATGACGCTGGAATGCACCAGAATGAGAAGCTACTGCGGTTAAACCACCAAATTCACCGGTACCCAGATTCGCCTTTTTGTGTGGCCTTTTCCGATTAACCGGAGTATACCCATCCTCTAGAACAGGAGACGCTACGACCTCCTCGACCACCCCAGGATCCTTCTGGTAAACCTCAGAAACACTCCGAGACTCGGGATTAGACATACCGACAGGTGAACTTCTCGGATTAAGTGCGTCATAGTAATTACTGGTACGTAACGGCAGCGCACCGGACATACCCCCAGGAGCTCGCCCACATCCTCGTACTGCGAGGCCTCGCCCCATGTTCCCCGCCGGATTACCGCTCGAAGCATCCTGAGAATAAGAAACGGAGCCGGATTCCCATTGGGCTGCACTAGTGACTGGAGATATCCTCTCTCCCTCCGCTAGGATAGCGAAAGAGGGCGGACACAATCGTTCCCGGGAAGTTGGTCCTTCGTCTACCATAATGGGCCGGGTCGGAGCTGATACAGCACACACACGCTGTTCTAGCTCCAAACTTAGAACTGATTTAAGCTGGTAAACATCCTTCTGTGTATCAACAAACTATCATTTTGTGCAATGGACTATCCCTCTGCCTATTGGGCATGGTTACCGGTACTAGAGTGGAGGAGTTGACTGCATGCCATTTTTTTTATTTTTTGTCCCAAATTACCCCAGTATGGGGTAATTTGGGACAAGCTTGTTTTCACTTTTATATCCCAAAATGAACCTCCCTGGCACCTGGGGGCCCTAGTGGAATCCTTACAAAAAGCGCGCCGGATAACGCGCCAGATATTATGAAAATCGCGCCGCGCCTAGTAATATTGGAAATCGCGCCGCGCCAACACTCTGAACTCTATAAATTGATGTGCGCCAGAAAAAATGTAGCATACAAATTAAAATACATTCGGCGCCAGTTAAGAATATATGCACGCCAGGAAATAATTTTGTTTTGAGCTCACTTAACATGCCACATACTGTATGATACAACAATTAGGCCATCAGCACACAATAATGTTCAGGATTTATTAAGTATTAATGTATTGCCGTCTTGGCACTTGGCATCAGTCGAAAATGTATCACCGTGATTGGGCCATACTAGCAATAAACTTTGTTTGTATATTAATTGGGATTTATGTTCTGGAACCGCCACTCACACAGACCATTGGAGTTATTCAAGGTGACATGCTACTGAGCTATACCCTCTCATATTCATCTTGTTTGTTTCCGACCTCCCTGCAGTTATTATAGCAACTGGATGCCTTATATTCATGTATGCCGACGATCTAGTTATTTGTAGAAATTCCATTGCGCAAGTTCAGATTGGACTCGATGCATTACTTGACTACTGCAGAGACCACGACCTAACAGTCAATAGCTCAAAAATAAAAGTTGTTAAATTCAGACGTGGAGGTCGCTTATCACGGGACGATGTTCTGCATTACGATGGACAACTGTTATTTCATTATTTTATAACTCGATGCAATCTATTTACTTATTTATTTTACTTTTATCAGGTCACATTTTAGCGAGCAATTTTAACATAATTTTAGTAATCGTAATTGTAGTAATTGTAGTATCCTCACTACTGGAGCTGTCGGGCCGCTGAGAAATAAGTTCTTGGCTCGCGGGTTGTTGCTGTTCCGCTGCTTCTTGGTCCCGCTTGACCTGAGCTCGAGTGCCTATGATAGACCTACGATGTTGGACCAGCCTAGGTTCTGTTATTACTACTGGAGGGATGACCTTCCTCACAGTGGGAGGTGAACTGAACTTAGGTGTAGACGGTTCTACACCCTTATCTGAGTCGCAGATAGTTACATCTAATAAACTGTCTGACAGGTTCTGCTTAGTATCAGACATGTTTGTTTGCACAGTTGAATGCCTACTGCTATATTACAGTCTAAGCAAGTCTAGTAATTCAGCATTAACTGCTAGCCTAGTAATTAATTACCGATACTGCTACTCAGTGTAGCGTGATATATATATAATGTTAGAATACCGGTATGCTTATGGTATATATAAGTATTATTACAGACTAGGTTTTTCACAAAATACCGGTATATAATTTTAGCACAAATATATATAAATATATAATAGGCCTATCGTGGATACCGGTATGCAGTTTACACTTATAGTATATATAAGTATAATTATTAACTAGAATTAATTACAGAACACCGGTATGATTTCAGCCTAAGTTTATGAAAATAAAGATAATAAGCCTATTGTAAATACCGGTATATCAATTATTTTAAATAATTGAATTTCTGAATTTTAAGGGTTACTTGGTTACTTTAACTTACTTTATTGCCGTTATTTAAGCAGTAGTCCAACTGATATTGAGACCTAATTGTTATATGGCAGGCCTACTATTTATAAATCGTTTGAGTTGATTTATAATATATATATACCCGTTTAATGGGTTTTGTCAATGTTTGAAATAAATGTTATTATTTCTGGGGGAGTCACTACACATAAGCTGTGCGCTCTCAGTGGAGTGCTACTTGTTAGACACTAAAACAAATAATTCTAATTTACCTAAGTTACTTAATACTACAAATTACGTACAATTCGGGTTGAGATTACAATCTCTAAATAAACACAAAAATTTAATTACAAATACACAAATACAAATTTTTAGGGTAATTTTACAAGAAGTCTACTAACCAGCCTAACAAAGGGTTAGAATATCTGGTTATTACAACGGACAGGTTACTACGGTATTTGAAAATAATAAGTAGTAGTAAATATACTGCGTTGTCCAGATAGGAAAATACCACCGCCTGACGACCTATAACCGTATCGCTATAGGTACTACGTTATGTATCACGGAGTGTTCCTACCCAGAAGTTAATTACCGCGGTCTACCAGAACCAACGTGCCTATTAACCACTTTACAACACAAATACACTGCCTACACACTAATCACCTTCGGAAAGTACTGTACACTAAACCCTAAATTAGGTACAAGTACTTGTACAACAAATAATTAGTAGTTAAAAATACTTGAACAGCTAAAAGAACCACGGTATCTGCCGGAGTGACCAAAGCACAAAATCTCCAGTCTTTACCTACGCCGAGCAGCCCTGATGTAGTACCGGGGTTAGTTTAACTATAACGGTATGTATAACAAACACAATTACTGTAGGAACAAACTTGGGGAATGAATGTTGCGAATAATCGCATAAACTCTGAATAATAAATATTACGCTACGCGTACAAACTACTCAAACAAAATGCAGACCAAATACTGACAGACTACTATCAAGCCTAAACAAACTACGGTATATGCAGACTCCGAAATGATTAGTTAGTATGCGTTCTAACCCAGTAGTACGACTTATTCTTTCACAGGGGGTTTACCTCACAGCACTTGAAGCCCCTACTTTCCTAACTTAGCACTTTATCGGACAGATGCTCTACACACACCGAAATTTCCTCAAACCCAACAACAGCCAGACAACTATCCAGCCTACAAATTATCTAAATAAAATTATACGCTACCCGTACAGACTACACAAACAAAGTACAGACCAAACGATGGCAGACTACTATCAAGCCCAAATACACTACAGTATATGCAGACTCCGAAATGATTAGTTAGTATGCGTTCTAACCCAGTAGTACGACTTATTCTTTCACAGGGGGTTTACCTCACAGCACTTGAAGCCCCTACTTTCCTAACTAGCACTTTATCGGACAGATGCTCTACACACACTGCAATCCGTTCAGACTTAACAACAGTTAGACAACAGTCAAGCCTACAAATTATCTGTACAATCTGAGCAGGCTTACACGCCTTCTGCTCAATACTGGCCTACAAATAAATAAAACTGACAGAAATAAGTAAGCTCCAAAAGAAACAAGGGGTGTACAGTCCCTAATCTCTTAAACAGCCTACCGGTATACAATACCACAATCGAATAATACTGCTGTACCTGTACTGCTGTAGGTACCGGTCCGGATGATCAGGCAGTCAGGCCTACTGGTTACCGGTCGACCGGTACTTTCGACTAGATTGCTTACACCGCAATCCAGAAGCAATATCTGTTATTGTTTGCGCTTTTAAGACCTTTGACAGTTTAACCTGCCAAATTAGGATGTCTTTTAGATGATATATATTCTTTAGCTTATGACGAGTATTTGATACACTACATTAGCCGAAGCCAGTCTATGCGCAATCATTCACCCGCTGGATATACCCGGGAGACTGAATTCGGAAGCTTAATGATTGATGGTGTAAGCCTACCGTATTATTCGACTGATCGTAATATATAATCTCTGACAAATATTATTCACTTTCGGGAAATATTAACAGTTCCTTTAGGACGTGGCGCTCTAAATATGTAAACAGAGTTATGACTTAAACTAGACACAACGAAAAGGCTATAGATTCACGTATATGGCGCATTCTTTAGGAGATGCTTTGTTATCAGTTACAATCATACACAATGCTGCACAATACTGCACACTAATCTGCCGACCTTCACTAAATTTAGTCACGTATAAAGAGAGCAACATACAATTTATGTCGGGCCTATGAAATAGCATTAGATTCACTTCAAACCACTTAACATAGGTCGCAATCGTTTATCTGTAACCGGTCTCTCTAACCTTTAGTATATCAAGAAGGTGGGGTGTCTGACTATTGATCAGTATTCCGATATAATATTTCATCAACAATTATAATGAATAACCGACAGTAAAAGCAGTAATATTAGTAATTTATGGATAGATATGGTATGTTAACTCAATTTGCATTGGTATGGTTAGATAACAGATATACGTTCTATAATTAAGCCTACTAATGTAAAGCTAAAGAATGCTGATATACGGAGGTGCCAAAAGCCGATGTTCTTAGGCTCTGGGCAAAAACATAACACTGAATTCCTGAGTTTCTGTATCCACCTCCAACACAGAGACAAAAAACGCTCTGTTTGGTCGACCGAACAACGAGAGAACAAAGAAACAAAGAAATGTCGACGTGGCAATATCAGCTGTTAGCCGTCGTCATGGTAGCGACACTGTTTTCAAGAGTATCTAGCTTATTGCGTCACGAAATTGCGGATTATGTCCTCTAAAGTACAAATACAGAAGAAATGGCTTTTATGTCCTCTAAAACACCAGTACAGCAAGGACACGGCCTTTTTATGCCTGGTAAACCAACCACAGAGTACTTTACGGGGAAAATAACCGGCTAATTACGCAAAAGCTTTTACAGCTTATTAGATGCGTTTATACGACTGGAAACTCGAATTAAACCATCTGTATCTATATGTGGTACTAAGTTACGTAATTTACTATTTATTGGGACTGAATGACCTCTCTTAAGGCATTCATATTCCTTGCTAAATGTCTGTTTCTGAACATAACGCAAGATACATGAGCCAGATTTACGCAATTCTGCAATTGTCACATGTGCATTTACGCTCATTTCGGTTTCTAATACTTTCTTTTGTTTGACTCTGAGGCACCAGACATGCCAATCAAACAACCGTATAAGCCACGCTGTAAGTAAACACAGCAAATACCAGGATGAATATTTATTGATGAAATACTTAAGTCTATCATCAATAGACATATCCTTAGCTAAGTTAATTTTGTGAAGATTTATCTCAATGGGTGCTAGGTGATCCTTTTCTAGCGTGACGTCATCTTTGTCATTGATGTCTAAGTCAACTACAGAGCGCCATGTCTCATTCTCGCAGTCATAAACAATGCTAGATGAGAGGTTTGCAACATATGCACACTGTAAGTTGCATGTATCTGCCCCCTCATGGCAGATAGCCCCCTCTTCATAGATCAGCCGATCTAAAGAAGTTAGTCCTAGGGTGTTAATGTTACCAACATAGACCCCCGGATCAAAATTGGATAAATTAACCTCAGGATTATTATCCTCTGTAGGAAGATCAATGTCGGTAATTGGCCGTGGCCAAGTGGATGGTAAATCCGTAAGGTATGGTGGGCCATGCCACCAAAGGGATTTATTTAGCAAGTTCTTGACGGATAATCCACGACTGATATCATCAGCCGGGTTTAAAACTCCTGGTACATGATGCCAAGAGTTAGGAGTAGTTCTCAAGACAATTTTATTGACACGGGTTGCTTCATAGCGTTTCAAAACACATGTAGGGTTACGAATATACCCTAACACTACTGTAGAATCAGTATGGAAATATTCTGGTACATCACCGAGATGCAACTCATGTCGCAGCATCACAATGATGTCTGTCAGTAATACGGCGGCTTCTAACTCTAGTCGAGGTGTAGAAGTAATTGAAGCCATATTAACAATACGACTCTTTGAGTATAATATGTTTACACGTACATCCCTATTATACTCTGCACGTATATATGCCACAGCCCCATATGCATAATCAGAGGCATCAGAAAACAAGTGCAATTGATAGTTGCAACTAGATGGAAGATCTTGCCGCAGGAGGCGGTCTATCTCTACATCATTAAGAAGAGGAAGTTGATTCTCCCACTTTATCCACGCTCTTTGCAGTTCCATTGGGATTTTATCATCCCAGTCACACCCTGCCTTCCAGATAGACTGTATTATTAGTTTACCCTGAACTAGAAATGGTGCAAGGAACCCCAGAGGATCATATGTTGACGCAAACTTACTAAGACAACCTGCTTTAGTATAAGGACGTTGTTTAACCTTCACATCAAAGGTAAATATATCAGCTTGTGGGTCCCAAACCACACCAAGGGCTCTAGTCACTGGCAAGTGGTCAAGGTCTAGATCAACTTTAGGACTGAGAGCATCTGAAGCCATGGAAGCCAGAAACTCTTTACTGTTTGACTGGAATTTTCTAAGATTAAAACCCCCTAAGGATAGACAATCAATTAGGTCATGCGCTAATTGAGTGGCCTCTTCCACTGAGTCAACTGATGGTAGACCATCATCAACATAAAATGACTCATCAATAACTCTAGCAACATCAGAAACAAATAAGTCATTATGGTCTTTCCCACACTGTTTAACAGTGTTACCTGCTATGCAAGGTGAATCACGCGCTCCAAATGGGTGTCGAACCATTTTATAGACAACCATATCACCCTTAGGTGGCTTCCATAGAAACCGAAGGCTGTCGGAGTCCTCCCTAGTTACACCAATCTGGTGGAACATTGCCTCTATATCACAACAGAAAGCAATGCTCCCTAAACGAATACGTATTAATACTCCAATGAGGGGTATAATTTGTGGTGGACCATCTAATAATTGGGAGTTCAATGACATCCCTTTATAGATGGCTGCCGCATCATTAACTATGCGGATCTTACCAGGTTTACTATCATGTTCAACATGATGATGAGGTAGGTAATAAGTTTGTGGTGAATGTCTTTTAAATTCTTCCAATGATAACTTTACTGCATATCCTGCAGTTTCATAATCTAACAATTGATTATGATATTGTTGATATTTGGCTGGATACTTTTCTAAACGACGTATTAAGCCATCCAGTCGACGCTTCGCCAATGGATAGTTATTTATTAATTGAGGAGGATTTTGATTCCAGAGCATTCCTACAGTATACCGACCATTATCTAAGGTAGTTGTTTCCTTAAGTATGGATAATGCTCGTTCATCGCTCCGTGATAAGACGGTTTCCTCATCCTTAGCGTTGGACATTGGTTTCAGAACCTGATTGTCATCATTAGTATAACCTTCCAAACCTAATTGTTGTTTAACTACAGACACCCAATCATAACTGGATATTTCAAGATGCCTGATTTCACAATTTACTTTAACAGATGGAATTGGTCCCACTAAGGCATACCCAAATGGTGTATGCACAATAGTAGGGCCTTCTCTTGTTTCTTGAACTATTGCATGTTCATGAATGTAACCAGCATCCCGACCTATGATTATAGTAACTTCTGGTAACTCAATACCTGAAGGAACTAGTTGATCCAGATATGGCTGGAAATCTGGATATGCTGACAAATCTATACTTGCCAGATCTGGGACTCTTGTCTGTTGAAGGTTGTCTAACACCAAAGTGTTAGAAACTTTAGTAATAAATGTTTCATCTACTGCAGGGCGACCTTTTAAAGGCCTAATAGAGCAAGCTATTGAAGCAATAGGATGCACACTAATTGATAATACCTCTTTGATTGTCATCAAAGATTGGGAATCCGGAACTTCATTCATGAACTGCAATACCTTAGCATGCAAAACTGTATGAGTTGAACCTGAATCCAGTAAGGCAAAAGTACTAAGACGTTTGTCATTTATGTCAATAGTTACGGGTACTACAGACAACCACATCTCCATATTAATATGCGATTGCTTATCACAACGCAATATTGTCACATCATGATTTGTGATACTATATGTACCAGATTTATTTGTTTCAGCTGAAATTGGAATCTCAGCCATGGAATTACTTGAAACCAATTCACTCCTAAATGTTTTAATTTTAGCTGATTTCTTGGTATCCTCTATATAACCAAGAATCCAATGAAGGACAGAGTGGTGAGCACCTTGGCAATGCTCACAGATTGGTTTGCGTGTTATTTTTGAATATTTTGGGCAGACAGTATTCCTATGCCCCCTTTCCACACAATAGTGACATACATCCCCACTGTGGTACCATGCCACCTTATGGATAATGTCCAAATGATTAAACTTTGAGCAATGGGATATTGTATGTCCTTCTAGTTCACAATAAGAACAATTTAATACTCGCTTTGGAATTGTGGATGTATTTTCCTCTTTATAGCCTGCTCCATTAGAAGTTCCTTGAACTGGTTCTGGGGACTTCATAGGATCGTTTGATCGTGTGGATGGGTCAGGTCCATGTGCTGAAGCTGAAGCAGGCCTAAAAACCAGATGGTGCACCAGTGGTTGACACATAATTTAATGTAGCCATTGGTGTTGAATTTAAGTTATTTATTGTGGACACTCGCTGTGGACTTGGTTTACTGGATTGACTTGGCCCTGGTACATTAGCTGTTTGGTTTGGCCTGTAGCCACCACCTACATCAACGTAAACAGGATCATTAACAATCTGTGCTTCACATTTTATATATTCTGCAAGTTCAGTTAATCTAGGTTCACGGTTGTGGTTTTGTCTAATATAATAAACTTTGCGTTTCCACCGCTCATACATTCGAATGTCGAGGTTCTCGGCAACCCTTCGCAGATTGGTAGATGAATTCATTTCATCCGCTGATTTAAAATATTGCAAAACCAAAACCATTTGTGAGATCTTGTCTGCATAATTTTGCAATTTGAACCTACGTTGTGTTTCTGAACCAGAGTTCAGATCAACTTTTTCTGTCAATTCTGTTATAATTCTCTCAACTATAACACTCGGATGGCCATACCTTCCATGCAAGGCATCCCAAGCGGCTTTATACCCACCTGGCAAACCTAAAAACCCTTTAACCAGACCAAGGGGAATTGGGCCCAAATATTGTGTTAAGCACATGAATTTTTCCATTTCATTTAATTCTTGAGATTCAATATAAGAAATAAAACTAGCTACAAAATTTATATAGCCACTAGCTTCTCCATTAAATTTGGGCACTTCCATTTTTGGCAATGAAAGCTTAGTGTTTAGCCTTTCAATAGCCTTTACACTCATGGCACTAACATTCATAACCTGTGTCATGACTTCACACATCTGTGATTCGATATTAGGAGTAGATCCCATCCCCACACGGTGACCTGGATCATGAAAAGGGTTCTGTAATGGTTCAGGTATGGGCCAATTGTTAATTGGCGATTCAGGTGAATTTTGTGCCCCAGGAACAGGTATCTGGAATCCTGGACTCGAATTAAGCACAGGGTTTGCTTTCAAACAATCGAAATGGTAAAAATTCTCAGGTGTAGAAAATTTTTGTACATTTGATGGTGTATCACTTCTAATTCCACCCTTATATGGTGGCTTAAACACATCACCTACTCCTAAATGGTTTATAGGCATAGGTTGTGAGCCCTGCAATAAAGAGTTAAACATAGGCTCTGACAATTTATCAAGTAATTTATCAGGTACAGCCCAACTGCGGGAGGACATCTGGGCCTGGGGGGAAACAGTTGTCACTATTGGGTCCACTCTGTGGGTTTTTTGTGATGGCTGTGCTATATTTGAAATTGTAGTGCTTGGATTATAGCTGGGCACAAATGTATTTACATTATCTATATTTGTGTGGGTATAATCATCACCGTCATTGTTTGTATGTGTATAGTGAAGATATCGTTGACTGCCACTATATTGAGATTCAGAGATATCCCTGTTGTCCAAAGACCGTGTCATGGGGCCAGGGGGCAATGCAGTGACAATTTCAGTAGGTGTAACCTGTGTAGAACGGGTAATAACAAAGTGAGTATCAGTTTGCATTCCCTCGTCCACAGTTGGCATAGTCAATTTATATTCAGGACTAGAATCCTGCATATCGACTTCAATTGACATGTCATTACGATTTTGAGTCGAATTAAATGGTTGGTTGTGTAGAATAGAAACAACAGGAGATAGTGGCCTAGGCCTAGGGTTTATAGGCATGTAGGTGTCCTCCTGTCTTATGGGACCAACAGAGGATAATTCACCACCATCTTGCTGAAATGTGACTATACAAGGATTAGTGTCTACTTTAGGCTTATTAAATAAAGCCATAATTGGTGATCTATAGTTAGATGGATCTGAACCTGCCTCTAAAGCAGCTAAAACTTCAGGTTCATCTGTCGACAAAAGGACCTCTAATGTAGCCCGTTCTAGGTCATTATGAGACTCAGTGACAGCAAGTTGGCGTTTAGCCCTAGATTGCTGTTGCTCAAGTTTGAGATCGACTAAACGTTTATTTGCAGCAGCAACTGCCTCTGCCTCTAGTTGAGCCGTTTTGAGTTTCGTTTCTTCACTATCAAGCGCCTCAGCTAAACGTAGGTTATTTTCCATTTGTTTAGTCTTAAGCAAAGCCCTTTGATGCCTCCTGAGAGCCCTTAATGATTTAGATTTCTCAGAAAGCTGTGAACTATGTTGTGAAACCGAATCCGATGGTTTGATTTGTGAACTAGTATCACTACCAGTAACATTCCTGGCAGTAATGTCATTTGGTACAGCCCTAGACCCCGTCACCATTTCAGTACAAACGACACCAGCATCTATGGGTGATTTAACTGGTTCACTACCACTATCAGGTATCAATGGGCCTTTATTCAGTGAATACACTGCTGCAGAAATGTCTACAGCAATGGGACAAACTGGTGTCTCTTCACTAATGCCCCCTGCGCCTGCCCCTGTTGATATGTCCACCAATGTATCCATATCATTAAAATCGGCAGGTGTGCTCGCGGTAAATGTGTGTCCCTGTCTACTTGAATCACCCTGACTGACTTGCTCGACTGTATCATTATAATATGG
>JAUCBJ010003159.1:0-18656 GCA_032718475.1 Nemertoderma westbladi
CTTCCGGAAAAATTTATGTAAATAACAGCTGATTACTGTCAATAATAAAACTGTAACCTGTTCTATTTGACTTTAGTTTATTGTTCTGGTTATAGAATAACGTGCCACTGTAACTTGCTCAGTTCCCTAAATTGATAATTAAGCATTGAGAGGAGATATTAATTCGCCGGGATTGGATTGGCCTCAAGACCCCTCCCCCCGCCGACGGACTTTATCTAAGGGGTGCCTCTTTGCCTCTTTTTATTTAGTTTCCCCATTGATATATCCAAAAGAATGTCCTACATATGAGGCTAACTCATTTTTAACAAAATGTTATGCATGGGATAGAGTTACCTGTCAGCAACTGTGCGCATATGAACAACTAGTCAACAAAGGTATAAATCAGATGCGTTCTCGCATGCCATTCCCTAGCCATACTAAATCGTCGTCCGATGATCTACACAAGTTTACAACTGGAATTCAGGTCATAATAAGTCAATCTGCCAAGGCCGCACTTCCAATAATAAAAGCAGATCGGAAAACAAAAAACATAAGAATAAGGTCGAGAATATTGAAAGATCGAACCCACACAACAAAACAACTATATAAATTGTGGTGCAATGATAACAAAGAGGATTCAAGCACATATGGACAGACATCCCAGGAAATTTTGGAATAGCTTCAAATCAAAAATGTCGCAAGAGCCTCCTCCCAGTGTTCAGCAAGACATCATAAACAATATGTATTCAACACACACAAGAGACAACAATTACACCAAGTCCATGTCCCTAGTCAGTCATTGAAGAGCTACAGCAGGCAAGGACAACAGCTAAAGTTCCAACAGATTTTCATCTAACAATAAAGAGAGCCGTTTTAAATCTTTCCTTTTTTGGGTTTCAAATTTAACGCCCATGCGGGGTCTCTAGCTGACAGCATCCAAATCATCGCCTCAATTTCAGAGTCATTTCATAGAAATGGATGGACCACAAGGTGGTTAAACACTTCCACTTTGAGTCACCTTTAGCGGTATATTGCGATTCCCATCATACTTTACAGTGTAAGATTCCTAGTTGGTGCTTTAACAGACACAGAATTAACCAATCTCGACGTCTACTACAGAAAAATATTGCGTAGACTTTTGCACCTGGGCAACTAAGCAAGTAACCAAGTCACATATTCTCTACTGAACTGCAACCCAATCTCATCCGACGACTTTACAGTTTCAATCAGTACCATAATACTTGTTACGGACTGTCCAAATGTTAATCTTCAAACAACCTTAATTAAGATGTGATGTGATGGATCCACGTATAACAGCTGCAGACGCCAATTTCCTATCCCGCTCCTATCATCTCTGCTTACAAATAAATTCAGTAAGAGGGAAATTTTCTCTAGATTATCACCAAAGGTTTTAACGTTGATGGAAACTTGACAACCATTAATAGTAATCAACTAAGGGAGGTTGACGACTTCCAGTACCTTGGATCATGGATAGATAGTAGCAAAAAGGACATAGAAGTTAGGAAAGCAAAGGCTTGGGTAGCTCTTTCAAAAATGGATACCATCTGGAAATCAGATCTCTCCAGGCACCTGAAGACTAAGTTCTTTCGAGCCACAGTGGAAAGTGTATTTTTATACGGTGGTGAGACCTGGACACTGACTAAACCACTTGAACAACGAATTGATGGTTGCTACACAAGACTACTAAGGGCAGCCCTAAACATCAGCTGGAGACAACACATGACAAACGCCGAGCTTTATGGTACAATACCACCTGTATCAACAACCCTCCGTGAAAGCAGATTACGATTCAGTGGGCACTGCTGGCGAAGTAAAGACGAGGTCATACCAGATCGACTTTTCTGGCAACCAACTCATGGAAAGCGTAGTCATGGACGACTGGCCATAACATATATAGATCAACTTGAAAGGGATACTGAACTTGGGAGAAACGAAATTGCGACAACTATGGAGAATCGGGAAGCCTGGAAGGATCTCATTTCCACTGTCCGGGTTCGCTCGACCTAGTAGTAGTAGTATCACCAGGGTCACTGACACACAGAGAGACTGCCCACCACAACTTCATTCAACAATGCTACGACAACACTTTTGACAGCAAACATAATTGTATCCAGCAGTACTTTAACCTCATCTAGTACTCCATTGCATTGACGACTATATGCAATATTAGTTATGTCACATGCGTTATCTGGTATTTCTTTTTAACCACGTTAATTGTACCAATTATTGTTTTTACTAGTTTTTACTTAACTTGCATCATAATTTGTGTGTATTTCGGTGCACTTTTATTATATATTCTCGGCAAAGACCGAATTAAATTAAATGAATGAATGAATATTAAAGATTACTTGCGCGTTAAACTTTGATGCCTGCCATACTAATGTGGAGTTCATAACAGAAATCTTGAAGTTTCCTAAAAAGTGCTTAATAAATGGCGCAGTTCAATAGAACCATTGCCATTTCTCGGAAAATGCGAGATTGATACATTTTGCGACATCTCGTGCGGCTTATATTAAATTCTGAAAGGATTATCAACTCCCTAGATAATCAAGATGGATAAAGTTATTGTGAAGATGCGCTTCATGCCGACGTCGTGAAGTAAGATAAACTATTCATCATTAAAAGATAATAAATATATAAATAATTTATATGCCAAACCCAAACGACTCATTAATAAATATTTACTACATACAGGACAGGACGAAGCACAACGCGTATCCGCATTGTAACAATCTGGATTCCTTAAAAATTTCTAATTCTGTAATAAGTCCAGAAAAATATAAAAGAATTATATCTACTAATAAAATAATTTATAGGCTATGAATTTTCTAAATTCAACTCTAAAAAGCTAAAGTAACTTTAGTAACTTAGAATCGAATGTTTTATTAAACTTATTATTCGTTACTAACGTGGTATAATATTATTTTCTATTTTCCGGAATTGTAATTCATAGATATTTTAATATGAACCTATGTATTGTAAAAGTCGGCCTTGAATTTTGAGTCTCATTTACATGAGTGCGTGGCCTTATAGAACGCCATGATAAGTACACATTCAAGGTATTTTACCAGTACCAGGATAATCAACTTACTATTAAAACCCATGTAGGTGTGTGTGTGTAGGTTTGAGGTTAGTTAATCCTATCTGCAGAAGGATCGCATTTGTTTGTGAATAATGAACATTAGATTACGGTAACCACTGCGTCTTCATGAGAAAACTGACTTGTTTCGTCCGCAACAGTCTTGTCAAAGATAAACATAGATTCCCAAGGGGCCTTATTAATTGTCAAACTTTCATCCCATAGGCCGACTCACCAACACTATGTGACATAGGCCTCCTCACAGTATAGGCCTAGTGTTAGTGGTAGGCCTAGTAATATAATTTGGTACGTGATCTGGACACTGGTTACTTATAGAGGACCCTCCTGAATGCTGATTTCCGAATCACAACAAACTCACTAAATCACAAAATAAATTGAAAAGTAAAGGAGCAGGTTACAGTGGTAGCCAGAAGGAACCAAAACAATAAACGATTTGAAGAAAACAAAAGTGCAGAAAATTGCAAAAAAAAAATATAGAAAGCTGTCTGCATTCAGGAGGGTCCCCTCTAGTTACCAGTCCCGGTGATAAAAAAAAAGTAAAAAGTAAATTTTCTTCGGCCGCTAGGCCAGGGATTAATTACGCACAATGTCTTGACTTGACGACTTATTTCCAGTGCGGTGGCCCCAGAACGTTACTCCCCAGAGGAAACTCCAGTACTCATTTAGCTACCACTTAAGGATGCAATGCAGTGAGATGCGCCCTGGCTAGTCCCTTCAAACCATTCGTGCCGAAACGAAAACTGCCCTGGCCCATGCGAGGATCGAACCCACGACCTACGGGAGATGTGAATTCAATGCGACCACTAAACCCTCTGATCAGAAGGTGGAACCCTCTGATCTGTTCACTGTGTAGCTATCACAGTATAAGATCAGCTTATTGGCATCCCAACTACTTTGCGTTAAGCGAAAAGAAAGTGTAAAATAACAGTGACAATGACAAAGCTTTTTTCCCTAATATATCCCTTTGAATTCGGGGGAAATAAATAATTTTTAAATTTGCATAAACTATTTATTGAACAATTTATCCACTTTATCCCCCTTGGGAGATACAGAGCAATCTTGAATCCCGGAAAACTTAAAGTTGTAACAAATAATGCATGAAGTACTTGTTTTATTTGAACTATTCACACTGGATAATTTAAACAGCTGGAAATAACAGCTGCTAATACTTTAATGCTTTCTCTATATTATAGCCTTAACTTAACTGACTTTTATTAGCAATGGATCCCAACAACCAGAAAACATCAGCAGAGGCGACCGTTATTATAGCGGCGCAGGCCGCTTGGGAACATTATAGAATGCCCATTGCTTATGGGAAATTTCTTTATTTTTTTATCGACCACTCTGACATCGGCTTGAGATATATAGGCGACTAAACATATGGGAACTTCCTATTCCTATGTGTTACGTCAAGCAGAAATTATTGCACAGTTCTCAGAGAACGAGGCTGTTATTATTATTATTGATTCACGGAATGGTGTTCAGTTAACGCAGCGGAAATTAAGCAATATCGGGAATAAGTTTCCAAACATTTATTACACTACAGTAGTAGTATATACTATTATTATAATATATTCATTAAATATTAAATATTTTTATTAAATAAACATATGATATATTTGGTATTTGCTTTCAATCTTAGATTCTCATTTACTTCACAAGTTCATATTGCCTCGTGTTTCTCCATCGGATATAATTCTGACTATATTATATTCTAGAGTAAAGAATACAAATATCTCCGGGTGAATAGCGGGATAAATGTTTCTAATTAATTTTAATAGTTAAATTAATAAGAGGGAAGGATAAAATATGGTGGCGAGTTGACGGATATTAAAACTGCGAGCGAGTGTTAAAATAGCAACGAGTGCTACTCGAGGACAGAATATCTGAATTTCTTATGAACAGTGTGATTTATAGTTAGTAGGTTGTGCATCTTACCTTATGTTGCATTTAAATTAAAAACAAAATGTTCAGTGATAGAAGTCTTGAAATCGCTGTTTTTTCTAATTAATTATAAATAAATATTAAAACTAAAGATATTATTATATATGATATTGGATCGGTCTATATGCCATTCTAGAGAGCCTTCATTAGATGACATTGGGACATATCACTCTATTGGCGATCAAGTATATTCAACTAATCGACAACAATAGACTCAATAACTAACATGGTCGACATATTATTTAATTATTCCACAAAATCCCCTTTGAAGCAGATATTTAACCGACTTTGAACAGTAGGAAAAAAGTTTGGACGTTATTCCTAAAAAAATATAAGGATGTGTGTGCAAGAAAGGCAACTTATTTTACAGAAAAATAGCGAACATTTACGCTCAAATATATTGGATGGGATGGACTTGACGGACGCTCCTGTACTGTGTGCTTATACTGCTGAAGAACTGATATATCCTTATCTTCAGTAGGAAACAAAAAAAGCCGTATGCGACCCAAAGGCTCCCCTTTCGATAGCTGCTACCCGAAGATATGGGTGGGCGCTACTGCTATCTGCTACCCTAAGGTAGGGGTGGGCGCTACTCCTATCTGCTACCCTAAGGTAGGGGTGGGCGCTAGTCCTATCTGCTACCCTAAGGTAGGGGTGGGCGCTAGTCCTATCTGCTACCCTAAGGTAGGGAAGGGCGCTACTCCTACTTGCTACCCGAAGGTAGGGGTGGGCGCTACTCCTATCTGCTACCCGAAGGTAGTGGTGGGCGCTACTCCTATCTGCTACCCGAAGGTAGGGGTGGGCGCTACTCCTATCTGCTACCCGGAGGTAGTGGTGGGCGCTACTCCTATCTGCTACCCGAAGGTAGGGGTGGGCGCTACTCCTAACTGCTACCCGAGAGTAGGGGTGGGTGCTACTCCTATCTGCTACCCGAAGGCAGGGGTGGGCTCTACTCCTATCTGCTACCCGAAGGTAGGGGTGGGCGCTACTCCTATCTGCTACCCAAAGGTAGGGTGGGCGCTACTCCTATCTGCTACCCGAAGGTAGGGGTGGGTGCTACTCCTATCTGCTACCCGAAGGTAGGGGTGGGTGCTACTCCTATCTGCTACCCAAAGGTAGGGTAGGTGCTACTCCTATGTGCTACCCGAAGAAAACGCTGAGAGTGCTAAATCGAAGGGTTGTCCGAAAATGGTGTATCCCCCACCCACCCTGACCCTTAACTAAGAGGCCTATTGAGTGTGACTAATTAATATTAATTAAATGAATACCTCATATTAATTTATCTTCATTTTTATTAATTTGTAATTTAAATTTATGTCTTATGTACCATTAATAACGAAATGAATATCATCTATTTATTTAAATGAATAACTATTGGATATTTCATAAAAAAAATATATTGGATATATGGTCGTCATTTACAATAATAACTAAATTAATATTGTTTAAATTATCTCCGCTGGTGGCGAATTCATTTTTTCCGCTCCATTTGCTATAGAGTTGGATCATCCTTAGTCCTGTTCAATTACTTATCATTTATACAATCTATGGATGTTAAACACATATACAATAACATTCGTTTGCAGTACAGGTCATGTATTAGAATACATATTAAATCCATCCGTAAGGAGGACTGTATTAGTAACGTAATTAAACCTTTGCATAGATACAGTATCGGTTTATCTCAATTATTTAGAATATTTTTATAAATTTATTATAATATTTATTATCATAATTTAATATAATATTATAAAAAATTATTTATCTCAAATATTTAAATTTATTTACATTAAATAGTAGATATATCTGAAAATTATGTCTTTTATTATAAATTATGGGGGGTGATAGATAACCTTGCATGATGAAGTTGTGTAACAGAGGAGAAATCTCAGCAGTTGTGTTCTTACTGGTAACCATGGTGGGTTCGGTCAGTTGGTTGAGCATGGCTGGTCTGCATATGGAGCTGCCACTACTGACACCCGTCCTGCCGGAGCAATGGTCTCTCGCCTCCTATATACACCTAATTATGGCGATCGGCAATCTCACATCCGTTATCATATGTGGAATGTGTGGCCTCATGTGTGGAGCCAGCGCCTGTAGTTCTAGAGACGTGGTTTACGCGATGCAGACGGTTAATATGGCTTTCTGTCTCGTTCTAATCTACATCTGGAACATCCAGGCCTACGTGTTTGGTGCCTGGCGCAGCGTCGGCCTGTTTATTTCGGCGTATCTGATATCAGTTGCTGATGCGACTGGTAACATTGCAGTGTATTCCTACATGTCGAACTACAAAGCGGTTTATATGACTGCGCTGTGTCTGGGTGAGGGTCTGGGGACCGCAGTACCGGCAGTCATAGCTTTCATACAAGGAGTAGGGGAACATACCCGGAGTTTATGTCGTGTCGCTGATGATGGCGGTCAGTTTCACGTATCGCAACAATCGCTTAGCAATGTTACCGAGGACATCCGTCATTCGCGATTCACGTTGCAAAGCTTCTACGGCATCGTCATCATTTACATAGCGGTGGGATTGATCTCCTTCATACTTCTTAACAATCTGGAGTTAACGAAATGCGAACGAACCAACTCGATGGATGAAATAGAAGAAGAATCTAGTAGAAAATCCAGCCGTTCCAATAGTGGAAGCGAAAACAATGCAAAATCAATCACGGAAATTAAAATGAAACATTATGGCTCTACCACCACAACTGAAGATGAAGATGCTGGAGGAGAAGTTAACGATACAAACAAACTTAGCATCGGGATAATCGTGGGTCTTCTCATCATGGAATTTGTAGTGATGAGTCCGCTTTATGGGTACCTCGATCCTCTCCTACCTTACGCTACCTTCCCTTACAGTTACCACACCTACCACACAATTAATTCGGTGGGTAACTTACCTGCGGTTGTAATTGCATTGTTGTCGATATGCTATACAGTGAAATCAACCGTGTCCCTTTCCATATTCACAATAATCTCTACAATTCTCGCGGCCTACATCACAGTTAATGTCTCACTGACACCCGATGTGATACTCAGGTATGAATCTGTGGGCCCTATACTAATGATTGTGGCGTTCCTGCTTATGAAGAGCGTGTGTGTGTACACGAGGATATCGATAGCTTGTAAACTCGCCGATCAGGGTGAAAATATGATGACGTGGTACGGGATCGTGAACAGGGCAGCAACCGGCCTTGGGCCCTTGGTTTCATACCTAATTGTCAATGTGTTTCAGGTAATTGAAGGCGGTTTCGAATCCTGTTGATACAGGAAACTTTACTGGGAAAATTACATTCATATTTCCCAGACAAAATACTTAGGATCCATCTCCCGTAAATATATGTTTCAATTATACTGTAGTTGGTTTCACATGCTACCCTAAATACGGGGTGTGATACATTATAATTTTAATTTAATATAACATTAAATATCAGTATTATATTTCAAAAATTTAATATTACTTAACGTGTTAACTATTAACCGTTTAACCCCTACTTCCCCATGTCAAAAATGTTTCATATTTTGGAAACTAACTCAAAATGGCCCAATAAAAAAACTTTACTTTTACCCTTTTGCAAAAAAGTGTTTGTTCAGAAGTTACAGCTATGTTCCATTTAAGGTGCGTTGGGCATTAGAGCACATATTTTTTTCTAAATTTTTTGGAAAGGCATTCTCCACAAACTCTATACTTTATAACACAAACTTTATAAGTTCTTACATAAATTATATAGGACCCCATTGATTGTTCAGAAGGTACTGCTGTTATTTAGGCTATTCAGCTACAGTATGGATAAGCAGGTCATCGGCTTACTGATATAAAGTAACTGGAAAAAAGTTACTGTTGTTAAGATAGGTTCCGGTAGCCGTTTATCAGATGATGTATACGGGATGTTCTGTCAGATTTACTTTCGGTTTATCGAGTTCCGTTTATAGGCCTATAGGTATATAGTATATAATGCGTAATGCCTTACCTTAGAGTGGGCCTACACGTGTAATGTAAACGTACTAGTTTACTACATAGACTAGGCCTATCAAGTTATCGACTATTGTATCAAGAAGTACATTGTGCACAAAAGTACTGTGCAAAGTACTGCTGTTCCGATCTGATGCTGATCCTTATAGGCCGCGTTCACACTACCGAGTCAAAGTCAAAGTCAAAAGACAAAATGTAAAAAAAATAAAAAGAAATTCATTTTTTTTAGAACGCCATTATGTATTATATTAGGCCTATATAATGTATTATTATTTATTATTGCTAGCTAGCTATATTTATTTTCTTTTGACTTTGAATCGGTAGTGTGAACGCGGCCTTATACTGTTATTGGACGGATCAATAAAGGTACGTGCCATAATTGCATGCCTGCCAGACCTGCAGGACTCACAGATAGAAAATGCCCTCCTCCGCTCCTGCTTGCCCGAAGGTCGCCTTCGCCCTGCGCTGTTGCCCTCCATCTCTGGTAGGGCGGTATTCCTTGGAATTCGACCTCATCATGCGTGACTCCTTGTCTGACCTGGTCGGAGGTTCGCTCTCCGACTGGTCATTCAACAAGGCATGCCTTCCAACCGCTGTGGGAGGTCTAAGCCTGCGCAAGGCAACTGACCATGCACCAGCTGCATATGTAGACTCCGTTTGCCAGTCTGGACCCCTTGTTTCCCTCATCCTTGGCCACCAACCAGCCAACCCACACCTAAATCCTGCCCTAACCTCCCTGTCCACATCTGCAGAGAAAACCGAGAGGATATCAACCTCCGCTCTTCCTGTCCCCACCACCCAGCAAACCTGTACATACCCTCACTGAGGCCGGGAGTGTAAGATCGTGGCCCACGCCGAGGAGTGTCACAGCTCCGGGGTCGGGTTCACCCCATTTGTTTCTGCTGTCTCTTGTTTGTCCTTATATATATAATCTTATTAATTAATAAAAAATATTGTTACATTGAAAAAAAATAGTAATACGAACTAGCTAAAAAAATATACTGATCTACACTGTGTTCTGCTGTACCTAGGCCTTCACTGTACCTACAGTATAGACCTATGCAATATACTACACGTTCGTGGGGACTTCGCGCAGCACGTAGTCGGCAAGCCTTGGCATACGGTTCATATAGAGCAAATGGGGCATGTCTAGTTTGGACCCCATATCCCATGCTATAAATGTATTCATTCGATATACAATCATATGTTAATCCGCTAGGTGGTGTCAAATTGTTATTCTGCAATTTCGTACTTACCAGTGCAGCACTGTACAGCAGTACCGTACCGGTAGGCCTATGTCATTACTTCTGAGTCTCTAGGGGATCCCCAATTAAATGTCTTAACTTTTCAATTTCGTAAAAGATAGACTTCATGATTCTCTACAGGCCACCAAATTTTCAGCTCAGGAAAATGAGGCCTTCCCGAGAAATTTAACATTTTCTAAAAACCACATAATCTGTCGTAGCTGACGTCAGACTGCATGATTTTTCACCAAACTTTACAAACTTTCTAAACTTTCTCTCTACTACTTACCTACTAAGTTTGGTTCAATTCCGAACGAGCGATGCCGAGAAATTCGCGTTCAAACATTTACCAGACAGACGGACAGACAGACGGACATGCCCCATTTGCCCTATATGAACCGTATGCAAAGGCTCGCCGACTACGTGTCTCGCCCCACACAGTACATTCGACAATCGAGTTATGTTCTTCACATTTCCACTGGTATTTGGACAACTTGTAGACATTTTTTCAAAGTTGATCAAAATTAGGTCAAGAAAATGTAATTTATGTCAGGTCAGGTTAAGTCAGGTCTAGAATGTGGACTGTATGACAGCTAAACGAGGTAAAATGATGCCTAATAGCAATATATTTGTACAGTAAATATAACTGTTAGTACTGTATATGAAGCAATTAAAAAAAAATGTCAAAAAAAATGTGTTTGAAGTCCCAACGCACCTTAAATGGAACATTCCACTTTGCTGCAGTATTAAACATTGTTAAATAAAAATTTGAAAGCTAAAACTGATAAAAATTATTAACATAGCATTCAGACCAACAGGAAAGCTAATTTTCGAAAAATTTTGACCACCCCACATCTCATAATTTTAACATTCAAAAAGAAACCTAAATTTTTCAAAAATGGCACTTTTCAACAGGTAATTTCCAGTTTTGAAATTGATAAAATTTGATCAAGTAAGGTGTCATTATGTGAGGAAACATGTAATTTACCCATATCAAAAACAAAATCACGTTTTTTTCAAAGCAGCAGCCCATATACCATGTTCCATTTAAGGTGCAATGGGCGTTAAACGGTTAAGAGTAGGTTGTTATTGTATAGCACATTTTAAATTCAAGAGGACAACATATCACATTACATCTCAAAACATTCAATAATGAAATAATGTCAAAAGAGAAGAGTTTTTACAATTCTATAAAAGTTATTAAATGAAACTGAACCTCATATTTTGCACAGCAGATAACCTTGTGGGGTGGGTGAAAATGAGGGAAATTCAACCTGTATCACAATTATGTTTATTATATTTTTGAATATCTCTAATCAATTTTCACGAAATCTGTTGGTTTTTTATCAATAAAAAGCCAATATTCGGATCTCTGCACTTTAATACAATTGTCCAGAATAACAGCAACCACTCCTTACCGATTACCATTTACCTCGGGTATTTGCTGGGTTTTGTAAGACTCCTATAGATTGTAACTGGACCTGGTTCGCCGAACTAGAACATTAACTTGAGTGTTGAAGGAAGCGATAGTTAAACAAGTTTTGCAAAATTAGCATTTATATAACGCTATGATGCGATGGATTGAATGCCACTCAAAGTTAAGATTAGTGAGATCAGTGATCTGTTAACTTTATTCCTATAATATAATGTAAATGCACTACTACCTTTGCGCAATAAATAATACCCTGCCGTATTCCGTACGTACCATAATTGGAACGCAATGATTAATGAATGTTTTAAATTTAAATTTCAAGCAACTTTTTAAAAATATCCAATTTCGAAACAATATAAATTAAAGGAAATATCCAGGTTTTTATTGACTTACCAAGGATATATAGGATAGCCCTAACTATTAGATGTACTGTATAAAACAGAAAGCACTCACACTGTCACACAATAAGGTCGCGAACAAGTAGTCCTAAGTTAATCCAATATAAGAGTTAATTTAATACCTTCCGCTCTACAAATCTGCCAGGACCTTTTCATTGACATGCATGAACTAAAGACCAACACAATATCTTACAATTTTCTTACCAATTTGCTTTTTAGTTTAGGAATTGTCCTTTGGATATAAATTAGTAAATGCAAAGGACAATTACGTTTCAATATATCGCTCTCTCTAGCGCATTACGTATTCTTTGATGATAACTGAAATCTAAGACTTGTTTACATTCAGTTTTCTGTAATCTAATCATGAATGCAGAGAACTGCGACTGGCTGCTTGCATGTTTATAATGTTACCGACATCAAAAAGTATATCGAGAAAATAATGGAATAACAAATACTTAAACAACACTCTGGGGTTTCTTGATCATCCATGTCTTATTGCCATAGTTAAAGCTAGGCGCAGCAGGATGACTCCTTTTAGGCGAAGGAACTGAATACTATAATATTTTCCAGTATTTCAGGAAATGAAACTAAATCCAACGTAATCTTTTAGTTAATTATCGCGAATCTCATTAATTTTGCTTAAAGATTACTGATTAATGGCTAATTTGGTAGTAAAGCTTTTCGGATAAGTAAGATATTTCTTTATTAGCGGAATAAAGTAAAAGGCAGGGGCTACAGCAAGCAAGTAATGCTAGTATTAGAGGAAATAGGTGGTTATAATGTAATAATTAATCATGTTGATAACAGTTGAACTCATACATAAATACTGCAAAGTTCTTAGTCCCTAATTAAGCCCCCTAATACGACTAAACACTACATTAGCTACTCAAGCTCTACCTGTGCCGATAAGAAGAGGTGCACTCTCTCTTGGCTGTTACCATTAAGGCAAGGTCAGTGCAACACTGATTATCATGGTTAGGCACTGCGTAACATACAATATTTTAACATACAATATGTGAGGTTTGATCAAGAAACCGAGTAAACCTTTACAAAAAAGAAATGTGGTTTATTAATGATTCAAAGAAACATTTTTATGCTGAATGGAACACAGAACTCAGATTTAATAACGTGTTGTCAAGATGATGAGAATTGAAAATTAGCAGTTTTATGACCAAATATTAACAAAGTTTTGATAAAATCGACTTTTAAGTTATGAGAGTTTCAAACGTTCCGCAAATTTTCTGATTTGGGGGGATTTTTTAAATTTAAAATTTTATGATATTTTTCAAAGCAGAAATGTAAAAATTAGGTACATGTCAGAATTCAGATAAAAGTCAGTGTATGTACTATTAGCGAACATGTTTTATTTTTATTACTACTGGAGGTCACTGTGTCCGTCTGTTTGTCTGTCAAGAAATATATAAAATAAATAAATAAACCACACCACCCAATTTTTTGGTAAGGGGATTTTACTTGCCGATGATTTCAATTACGATGTCGGTTTTCACTATTTGCCAATTCTAAACTTTTGCCTGCCTGTCATACAGTCTGCCTGTCATTGTGTCTGTCAAAATTTAATTTAAATTTAATTTACCTGGGCAGTGATTATAAACATTCCTCACAATTCCCCATGCCCCTCCCCCCCTGTCTACGCCCTGTTACGGACGCCACGGTACCAAGCCGCACCATAATTACAAAATTGTAGAATTACAGAAGTTCAACCTACATAAATGTAGTTGTTATATAATAATCAAGATAGTAATCTTTCACAAATTATTTACTCGTCATATTTAATATAAGAGGTGTTGCTATGGCAGTTTCCTCAGTTGCTATGTTTAAGACCATCTAAAAAACCAACGCAATCGTTTGGTGAAGTCTATACCCAATTTTTTATAATGTTCCATATCTGTACTAAACATCTATGTAGGGTAGCTTAGTCATATATCAAATTCCTACGGGGTCATAGGCTGGAGCCCGTACTAAATAGTTCCGTGATCTATAATAATTTTGACGCATCCGAGTGACGCATCCGAATGACGCATCCGAGTGCGATTATCCCAGGTATTTATTACTAGTCCCCCCCCCCCCCCCCCCCCCCACAACCAGATCAATTATTTTACACAATATAAATGTTAATATAATAATACTTAATTTTTTTAATAATACAAATTTATAAAATAAAAGCAATAATTAATTTTTTGGAAATATTTTTCTTTATTTATTTAATTCAATTAGATATTTTTAAAAATTTCCAAAAAATAATAGTTAACAATTAACCAATTACAGCGAATTTTAATTATTAAATTAGCAATAACGACGGGATTGGCGACCGGCATATTCATTAATTATCTCATCTGTTGTGAGTTTAATATCTTTGTAAATGGACAGTAAAGTCAGACCAGTTAGTCGGGGTTGTGTCATTGAGTTTAATATCTTTGTGAATGGACAGTAAAGTCAGACCAGTTAGTCGGGGTTGTGTCATTGAGTTTAATATCTTTGTAAATGGACAGTAAAGTCAGACCAGTTAGTCGGGGTTGTGTCATTGAGTTTAATATCTTTGTGAATGGACAGTAAAGTCAGACCAGTTAGTCGGGGTTGTGTCATTGAGTTTAATATCTTTGTGAATGGACAGTAAAGTCAGACCAGTTAGTCGGGGTTGTGTCATTGAGTTTAATATCTTTGTAAATGGACAGTAAAGTCAGACCAGTTAGTCGGGGTTGTGTCATTGAGTTTAATATCTTTGTGAATGGACAGTAAAGTCAGACCAGTTAGTCGGGGTTGTGTCATTGAGTTTAATATCTTTGTGAATGGACAGTAAACCCCGACCAGTTAGTCGGGGTTGTGTCATTGAGTTTAATATCTTTGTAAATGGACAGTAAAGTCAGACCAGTTAGTCGGGGTTGTGTCATTGAGTTTAATATCTTTGTGAATGGACAGTAAAGTCAGACCAGTTAGTCGGGGTTGTGTCATTGAGTTTAATATCGTTGTGAATGGACAGTAAAGTCAGACCTACTACTACTACTACTAGGATCGGCATGCTGCATTGCAGCTGCATTTTTAAGAATGCTGTGCCGGCTTATCGACAAAATTGCACCGCCACAACTCCCTATCACCCATGACATTTGCTAGATCATCCGCATCTTCAAGGCCAGTGTCCTTTAAGATGCGTCTCAAGAAAGTCATGGGCTGTCCACCATGCTTATTCACTCCATGAGGCTGCCAAAGTACAAGATTATGCACTGGCTGGTCCTCACGGCGAAAGCAATGTCCTGCAAAGCGGAGGCGATTTTGTTCTAGTGTCAAGCTTGGGGGAACCAATGAGACACCTCCAATGTTATATAGTGTCTGGTTGGAGATGTGTGCATTGTACTTGACACAATGAACCCGGCGTAGCATTCTTGTGAATGTGCCATCCAGAGATTTGGTGTCCTCAGCAGTTAGAGCCCAGCATGGACTCCCATAGAGGAGTACTGGAACTACTGCTGCTCTAAATAATCGGACCTTAAGTTTCCGATTAATTCTCGGTGACTTCCAAATCCTGGAAAGCCTATTCAAGGCTGCCCATGCCTTTCCCTTACGTATTCGAAGGTCCTCACCTGACTTCCGGATCCATGATCCCAGGTAACAGAAGTCGTCCACATGCTCAAGCATACCATCTTTTGAGCTTATGCTCATCCGATCAGAGACTTGCTGAGGACTTTCAAAGTTAACTGTCAAAATTTTGGTCTTTCTGGAGTTAATAAAAAGACCGACACTAGAAGCAGCATGTTCTAATGAGCTGAGGAGCCGTTGGGCTCCCTCTAGTGATTCTGAGAGTACTCCTAAGTCATCAGCAAAGTCTAGATCAGTTAGGTACTTGGCAGGATTTCCTCGACTTCTGGAGCCAGTAGGTGGAGTTATCATCACCCCATCATCATTATGATGATCTAAGGACATGCGTAGAACATAGTCAACCAAATAATGAACAAGAATGGTGCAAGTGTGTCTCCTTGGAGGAAGCCCCATAACACTTCAAATGGTTCTGTAAAATTTCAAAAGCCTAACTTTCGAAAATGTTCGCTCAGTTGTAAAGTAGCATTCGAAACAGGTAGCGTAGCAAAGTAACGCAGGATCATCACTATCAATGGTAAAATAAACAATCTTTGGTTTTCTTCACCGAAACTTTAATAACTAATAATAATTTTTCACCATCGGGAATTTTTGATATTATTGATTATGATACTTGGCAGCTTGGTATAATTAATTATATAATAATTTATACAGTGGTATTCAAAATTAGATGTAATAACTATTTACATACTTGTGTGTAAAGTAGCACTTTACAGTTGTGATGATCCGAGTGGCTTTGTTACACGAACGAACGTTAGTGAGTGAGTCAAAATAAAGCCACGAGGATCAGAACACTGTAAAGTACTTTGCAACATGTATGTATGTAGTTTTATTCCAAAATTTTAACATTACGAAATGATTGCACATATACAATTATGTGATAGAAACTGCACAAATTATTATTAGTTGCTGTACCTACTGTATCTATGTCAAATTGTCGGGGGTGGGGGCAATAAGCCCCTTAGCTAACCCCCCTCGTGGCCCCTCGAGCCCCGTTCTAATGAGATAGCCAGGCCCTACTGGTTGGGCATAGCTGTACCTTCGATCCTACCGGTTGGTAATGCAGTAGGCCTATCTCACACTAATTTCCACCTATTGTTCACGTCGTAGTCCACTGACGTAGCGTCATGTGATGATCCACTAGTACTTACCTTAACTTAACACCCCCCCCCCCCCCCCCCCCCCCCCCCCCCCCCCACCCCCCTCTAAAATCTACAAATTGTTCCGAAAACATCCCAGTTTCTCTAAGTTCGATCATGTAGGTATCCCTAGTCTGGATCCGACCAGAAAGTACTATAAAATGTTGTCCGAAATACACCCTCCCCCCCCCGCCCCCTCCCCCCCCTCTAAAATTCTTTCAAGTAGAGCACAATTTTCACAAAATTTGAATGTTACATTTTCGGGTAATTGTTTTTCAATACAGGTTTTCTGGGGCGCATAATACATTGGAAAATATTTAAAAATGATATGATTACCATAAATGGCTGTTTAGTCCTCTCTGCGTAGGAAGAAAATGGAAAAAACCAGTAACCAGCACTTTTCAGTTAGAACACAACATTTTTAATTCACTTATACGATGAGACTATAAATTCATATTTTCCGGTTTTCTAGGGCGCTGATTCTACTGGAATACATTTCTAATATGCCCCATCATTGCTACTTGTATTTTTCGGCGTAATTTGGCAAATTTTGGTGCTAGCACCAAATTTCGTACCCATCACCAAAAAGTACAAGTTTGCGATGTCCAGTGCTGTTTAAATTGATTCCATCGGATTCAGGACCCTCATAAACCCGTATAACGCAAGAAACAAGATGATACTATCTACTGATCAATTTGCTTATTTTCCAAAATGTTGTGCTGGCACAACAATTTTCACCCACCGGCGAAAAATACAAGTTTGAAAATTCTTATGTAATTTTTACTGATTCCATTGAATTCAGAACCTTCACAAACCCGTATAACGCAAGAAACAATGTGACACAATCAATTGATATATTTGATGGTTTTCAAAATTTGGTGCTAGCACCACATTTTGCACCCACTTCCGAAAAATACAAGTTTGAGATGTCTAGTTCGATAATTATATATTCCATTGAATTCAGAACAACCATAAACCTCCAAAACGCATGAAATAAATTGTCACAAGCAATTTTATCTATTGAATGGATTTTTCAAAAATTCGTGCTAGCACCAAAATTTGCACACAGCACCGAAAAATACAAGTTTGATAGGCTTGGTTCCACTTATATATATTCCATCGAAACCAGAACCCCAAAAAAAACCCAATTGCGTGAAATACAAGTTTCAAATAATCAATTGACAAAATTGCCATATTTCAAAATTTGGTTCTGGCACCAAAATTTGGCACCCGCCGAAAAAACCAAGTTTGAAATTTCTAAATTAATTTCTATGAATTCCATCCAATTGCTAACATCATAAAACCGGTATAAATCAAAAATAGAGATGATACAAATCATATTTAATGAAATGTAATTTTCAAAAAACGTCTCAAAAAATTGCCAAAAGTAGGGTAAACTAATGGTGCTATAACTCGAAAACTACCCTTTATTTTTGAAACTACTAGGAAGACAATAGATTTTTAGGAAAATAGGGGTTTAATAGGTTTAATGTTGATTAACCATTCTTGCCCTCGTGGGGCCCTCGTATCTGCTCCTAAGATTAATTTTAAAAAAATAATTAATAATGATAATAATTAAATATATAATGTACATAGGCCAATATGATAATGCTCTCCATAGCGAAAATATAAATGTAAATATATAATATAATATAATATGTAAATATTGTCCTATTTACATTATATATTTAATTCACCGCGTCACTCGCCCCACATCAATTCACTTATTATAAATGATAATAAAAATAATAAAAATAAAAATAATAAAAATAAAAATAATAAAAATAAAAATAATAAAAATAAATAATAAAATGTAA